>CM041780.1:71500100-71559210 GCA_023374045.1 Limonium bicolor
GATGTCAAGTTGTTTCAGGCAGACAAGACCGACACAGTGCAAACACTCTACTACTACACTTATTACCAGCAATAGAGTGAAGAAGGGATGAATAAAAGGTGCTTTTGCGTTGTACGTCTACTAAAAGACCACCGTTTCATGTCAACAGAAGAGTCAACTTTTGGGTTGGATATTGAAGCAAAAGATGAACTGGAAAGCACGCCTTCAGCCCAGGAACCAAAGCTCCAGGCAGCAACATGGGTTCAGTACTCGGACAACGTCTCATCCACTTTTTCCACCTCCAAATTATTATACAAGAGAAAGATCGAACATCTGTCTCCCCGATCCTCGGGCAGCAAAGGGATTTGGTGCGAGATAATATCCCAATATTGTCCTGACCAAAAGACACCGCACCAAAGGACCAGGTCAAATGCTGGTGCAGAACTGGACAAGATTTCCAAATAACACCTACCTATGGACTTTCTGCACAAAGTTGCATATCCATGGAGAAAAATAACACCTACCTATTTGAAAGTAACACCTACAGGCTATCATGCCTTGAAAGTAACACCTACAGGCTATCTTGCCTTGAAAGTAACACCTACAGGCTATCATGCCTTGAAAGTAACACCTACAGGCTATCATGCCTTGAAAGTAACACCTACAGGCTATCATGCCTTGAAAGTAACACCTACAGGCTATCATGCCTTGAAAGTAACACCTACAGGCTATCATGCCTTGAAAGTAATACCTACCCATGGACTTTCTGCAATAGATTTGCATATCCATGGTGAAAAGCAACACCTACAGGCTATCATGCCTTGAAAGTAATACCTACCCATGGACTTTCTGCAATAGATTTGCATATCCATGGTGAAAAGCAACACCTACAGGCTATCATGCCTTGAAAGTAATACCTACCCATGGACTTTCTGCAATAGATTTGCATATCCATGGTGAAAAGCAACACCTACAGGCTATCATGCCTTGAAAGTAATACCTACCCATGGACTTTCTGCAATAGATTTGCATATCCATGGTGAAAAGCAACACCTACAGGCTATCATGCCTTGAAAGTAATACCTACCCATGGACTTTCTGCAATAGATTTGCATATCCATGGTGAATCGGGCCAACCAAGAAAAACCCATCTCTGGACCCATCAGGAGCTCTGGTCGCCTGTAATGGGTGCATTGTTAGGTGTGGGACGCCATACCATACTTGAATCACAAGTACCATCCTTTGGCTAGCATAAGCAAAGTTGGGAAAATATATTTTCTCTGTTCTCCCTTTAAGGGAATTATCATCCTTTGGCTAGTATAAGCAAAGATTTAATCATCATATTCTTTTACCCTTTCAAAAAGGGAATGGTTCTTATTAAAAGAACCATTGGTTTTCTTTATGAAGATCTTATTATGGACTTCTGGACTTCTGGATTTCTGGTCTTCTTATTATTGCATATCAGAGATCAGAAGATTTATTCATCAAAGATGTATTATCTCAATGGCATGTCTCGGAATTTCCAAATTCATCAAATGCTCTTGTGGGACTTCAATTACACTAATTGTACAACCTTTTTAAGTTCATTTTTTCTTTGTAAGAGCTAAAAGAAAAAGAACTTGTGGGACTAGAAGATAGGAGAAGGGAAGAAGTGGAAAGAATGGAAAAAGAATGTAAATTTCAATCTTTCTATTTGTAAGTTCCACTTTTTTAAAGTGCCCAAAAGTAGAACTTGTGGGACTGATGAAGAGGGCAAAAATATGACGAGACAGAAGGGACAAGACGGTCCAGACCTAAGGTTCCGGTTCAGGCCCCGGGCCTCCTTCAGGACCTTGTTCGGGCTCCAATCTAGGCATCAAGCACCAATCCGGGTCGCATCCCGCATCCAGTACTCTATGACCGGATCCCGGATCCCGCACTCTATGACCGGATCCCGGATCCCGCACTCCGCACTCTACAACCAGGTGCCACATCCCGCGTCTCGTATTTCCGCATCCGGGCTTCATACCCCATACCTCACACTACCACATGTACAAGGGTTAAGAGATAGACTTCACCCTAGAAAGTCTATAAATAGAGAGGGGGGCTCATTTGTAAGGACAACATGAGAAGAAAGGGAGAAAGCACCAAAAGAGCTCTCTAAGCTTGTAAGACAAATACCAAAAATAGAATAAAGATAATATTGAGAAGTGGACGTAGGCTGTTCCTTGGGCCGAACCACTATACTTCTAGGTGTACGGTTTATCGGTACTAGTCTCTCGATGTTACGTATAGAACCAAATTATACGTTTTCAACTTGTCTTCGGACTCGTCACCTAGGGTCGATTGTCGGCTCAGCTACACTGGATTTCCCGTCCAAGGTAGGAGGAATTAAGATGGTGCGGTAGGATCACCTAAATCCTAATTTTAAGTTAAGATGTTTATTCAACCAATGGAGTTAATAGCTCATTGGCTAGGGTTACTTTTGACCCGACAAAAATAAACATTGAGGTAAAATACAACCAATTCTAATTAAAGAACGGTTTATATACTGAGATTGAGATGAGGATTAAGATTGAAATAAATACAACCATTTCTAATTAAAGAACAGTTGTATTCTAAGACTGAGGTAAGGATTAAGATTGAGGTAAGATAAGGTTGGACTGAGATTAAGAGGAAACATAACGTAAGGAGTTAAATGAGTAACTCACTAATTAAGGGAACACCTTTAAGTCGTTCATTGTGTTTGAACTTTGATTGTTCATATTTGGCTTGTTGTTTATTGCACTTTATATTATGTTGTGCATCTAATCAACCTCCATGCTATCGATAATTAGTCGTCGTAGCCACGTTAGCTTGGGGGCCATGAGAGGATCGTACCAGCAATTTTGCTGACCCCCTTTGGGGGCTGTTTTTATTGTGCAGGTGAATGACAGAAGGTGACAGTCCTGAGAGTAAGATGGGGTAGATGTATTACGGGTTTAAGTGTGACCTACGAGTTGTGCATGTACTCTCGTATGGTAATTTGAGTTAGTTAGTTGTATAGGATGCGAGGAGATTGTAAGATCGTTTTGTAATTTGGTTAAGGCTTGTAAGTACTAATGTTCGGTACATTCAGGTCCATCAGACCGTAGCTAGATCTTGGAGATTTTAGTATGCCTAGTTGGTCACGTGGGTGACTAACGGCGGTAACACCAAATATTGTAAGAAATCCGCTGCAGAGTTAATATAAGCGAATTGATGTTTATGAGGTAAGTATGGCTTTATGAGTTGGGGTGTTACAATAGGACTTATGACGAGCCTATAATACCAACAATCCTGATCGGTTTAAGGTGCATGCGGGCTTAGGAGTGCCTCGACTGGACCTCTTGATATCCAGTCCTAGGGCTTATGACGGGCCTAGAATGCGATTGAAAGTACGAGGACTTAGGAGTGCCTCAACTAGACCTCTTGATATCTAGCTATAGGACTTATGACGAGCCTATAATACCAACAACCCGATTTGGTTTAAGGTGCACAAGGGCTTAGGAGTGCCTCAACTGGACCTCTTGATATCCAGTCCTAGGGCTTATGACAGGCCTAGAATGCGATTGAAAGTACGAGGACTTAGGAGTGCCTCAACTAGACCTTTTGATATCTAGCTATAGGATTTATGACGAGCCTATAATACCAACAACCCGATTGGTTTAAGGTGCACGAGGGCTTAGGAGTGCCTCAACTGGACCTCTTGATATCCAGTCCTAGGGCTTATGACGGGCCTAGAATGCGATTGAAAGTACGAGGACTTAGGAGTGCCTCAGCTAGACCTCCTGATATCTAGCTATATGACTAATGATGAGCCTATAATACTTTAACGGAGTTGTATGAAACTCGCTGCGGTGAGAGGTTGATCTGAAGTAGAATTTAGTTGCATGTTTACTTGGGGTTGAACGCTCTTTGATGGGTCCTTCGATCCTCATGAAGGATTTGAGGTTGGAAACTTTCCTCTGGTGTTGTCTCCCTTAACTGCATGAGTGTTGGGATGATGGGATCGGGTGATTCTGATTATACGGTTGGATGGTTTGACGTAACTTTGGGGACCGTAGTGGTCAAGTGCGATTTTCGTGATTTTTGAAGAGGGCTTCGGCCGATGACTCGGGTAGTTTGATGACGACCTGGTATGTACTGGGATGGCTCCGGTATTGCACTGGGATGGTTCCGGTATAACCTTGAGATCATCCTCCCAGTTGAGGCGGATTTCTTCATGACGTCATAGTAATGGTCTTGTGGTTCAAGGGTGGAGGTTTTTTTTTTGGAACGGGGTCGCACCCTAAGAGGGTTGCCAACATACTCAACTCCTTGTTGAGATCAGACCTTACATAGTTCATGGATTTTGGTGAGTGAGGAGTTAGGCAGTGAGGAGGGATATCTTGCGGGGCATTTCTTTGAACGGTGCCCGAAGACTTTTAATCCTTTGTTTTGATGACTGCACAGTCTTTCATGTTAACTTAGTGAATGGCTATCATGCCGGTTGGTAAAGGAGACCTGCACTATGTCGTGGCCTCCTCTACAAGGAGAGTATACTCATCTTTATCTTTCTGTGGTGTAAGATATTATGTCCAACCGATGAATGCAAATCTATTCTACATGCATTTTTTAGAACTGGATATGATTGAATGCCAAGGGGATGTGTCAAGGTGAGCTCAACCAAGAATTCTAATTAAGTCAGATTAGTCATCTCTAAGTCATTTCCTTCTTGAAAAATATTCCCGAAAGAGGTCTTTCGGGATCTCTTATACCTTTCCGTTTCCTCTCTGAAGGTCAGTTGGGCTTTCTTTAATCGAGGTGATAAACACTCGTTTTTTTCTTTTCTTCCTTATTTCTCTAACCCTCGTTTGTGCACGATTGTATTGACAAGATCGGACGCGTTGTTGCCTTTCATGTTTCGAATTTGGTACTTTTCAAGTTAGGCAATTACCATCTCTAAGTCGGAGGTCTTTCAATGGGTTATAACGGGGCTGCAGGGTTGTTGCATGGGACGGGAGGATTCGTTTGAGAATTGTGGAGCTTTTGTGTGGGGAATACGCTTTGCCTTTGCCATGGGTGGATTGATTTCAGACTTCTTTAGCATTTGTGCGGATTATGATGTGTTTCCTTTTTTGATTTACTACTTTGTTTGATTAGTCTATTCGCACTTCTTTGTGTTTGACATTTTTGTTCTTATATATTCCTCAAGTGTGAAGGCATCGAGTGATGTGAGACTTTCATTTCCTCTCCTTACTCTCTTAAGTATTTTGTGTTCGGTTTTTCTCGTTTTCATCCTCTTTGGGTATCTCTTTCAAGCTTTCTTTCATGCTTTAAATGGTGGGGAAGGAACCATGGCCCGGCTCTTTTTATCCTCTTTTGCAGGGGTGAATTATTGTGTGATGTGGGGTGGTATATCGTGGAGCTATTTTCGAAAAGATTTTCAATGAAAGGCTCAGCGGGGTTCACTAAGGGATCATTTTCAGGGTCAATAAGGCTTTTTGGCCTTGTGGAGGTTTTCTTCGGTCCTAGGTGCCTCGTCACCCCTATTGACAGATAATTGTTTCCTCTACTGTTCCCAAATTTTGACATGAATGGTAATGCGCTTTTCTCATCAATATTTGTTTTCGTGAAGGGAGATCCTCACATGGTGCTTCGAAATTTAAATGTGTCAGGCGCTCTGGGTTTTGCACGCTCTATTTCTCTCATTCACTCGACTCTCACGGACGGTTGGTGATCCTTTCAAGACCTCTTCGGAGAAAATGATACAAGAGTTCGGTGACCTTTGTGATGTCTCATGTGAATTTCCTAGAATTAAAGATCGAGGTACACCTCAAAACTGGGGATATGCAAATACAGATGCATTTATGCTGAACCTGATGCAGTTGATAATGATAATTTTTGGTGTTTTTGGTTTTCTGGATGGATGCATTTTTTTTTGGTTTTGGATGTATGCATTTTTTGGATTTTTGTGTGGATGCATTTTTTGGATTTTTGTGGCGGTTCATACATAATATCGTTTCAACCGGTCAAGATTGACAAGGCTTTGGAATTCCTCTCCATCCAAATCTATCAGTAATACAACACCATGAGGGGTTATTTCTTTGACCAGATAAGGGCCCATCCAGTTCGGTTTGAATTTCCCTCGTGGGTCTGGCAAATCCTTCCTCAGCTCTTTTAGGACAATATCACCCACCTGGATTTTTCGTTCTCTGACCCTTTTGATGAAAGCTCTAGCCATTCTCTTTTGGTAACCCTGGATGTGATATAATGCCTGTAGGCATTTTTCATCAAGAAGAGCTAAACTGTCATAGCATTGTTGCAACCAGTCACTTTCAACAATTTTTAGTTCATTAGTGACCCAAAGAGTTGGGATTTCAAGCTCGATTGGCAAAACACATTCTGACCTATACACTAAGGAATACGGGGTGGCTCCGGTTGCCGTTCTAACAGTAGTTCGGTAACCCCAGAGAGCGTAGTGCAGCTTTTCCGGCAAATCTCTGTAGGTTTCAACCATTTTTGACAATGCTCTTTTTACAGCTTTGTTGGTGGCTTTGACTGCTCCGTTAGTCTGAGGTCTGTATGGGGACGATATGTGGTAACGGATGTCATATTTTTCCATGACCCGGATAGTGTCTCCGTCGAATTGAGGACCGTTGTCTGATACGAACTCTGAGGGAATCCCGTATCGGCATATGATATCTCACTCGATGAATTGGGCCACTTGCTTTGATCCGATGTTTGCGAACAACCGTGCCTCTACCCATTTGCCAAAATAGTCTATCGCCACAAGGATGTAGCGGTGTTCATTTGAAGCTTTAGGGTGAATTTCTCCGATGATGTCGATTCCCCACTGAAGTGGGGTTCCACCACGCGTAGTAACCAAGTGACTAGCGAAGGATACATGCCGCCTGCGGAGGCAATAGAAGAGTCTCCTACCGACCCCAACGATTGGACCCTTGCATCCAGAGAACCATTCTTTGGATAGACTGTGGAAGAACGATAAGCCGTATGGTCTTCCCCACCACCGAAGTGAAGCAAAACAAGGCCCTCTCTGATAGATTGGAAGTAACTATTCAGCAAAAGGAATAAATTATAGGAAAACCTTGTATATTGGAGAATATTCTAGAGTAGTGTAGGCCCACAGAAACGGTAATACTCTATAGGGGGCCTATAAATAAGAGTGATAAGCTATGTTATTGACAGGCTCTAATCAATACATTGTTAGGCATTCTCTTTGCAACCTTTGTCCAAACACGAATTCTACTCCATCTCATTTGGCGCTGTCTGTGGGAAAGAGACGGTGAAAGAGTACACTCATGATCGAACTGATGGACATCAGGTAGAGGAGGGGAGAGACGGTGAAAGAGTACAACGAATGTTTCCATAAGCAAGTGGCTGAGGTAGACGATGTCGATGAAAAAATACTGGTAAAAGCTTTTGGAAATGGATTGGTGAATCCAAGATTGGCAGGGAAAATTGCTACCAAAGCACCACAAACTCACGGGGAGCTAGCAGAAATGCTGCACGATTTCTTGAAATCAAATATTGCGGAAAATAAGGCAAAAGAATTGGCCGATAGTTTCAAACTGGCAAACGAGAAGAAGCAGGGAGGAGCGATGTATGTTGGCGCAAGTTATGGGGAGACGTCTGCTTCAAAACCTTGGGGAGCAAGATACAGGCCGTATGGGAAGGATCCGGTCACAACTTCCCATACTGGAGGCAAGTCGACATATGGAGCAAAGGTTATTACTATCGCTCCAGGGAGGTATGCAGCCGCAGTAAGGGAAGGCTATCTTCTGCCCCCTAAGAAGCCTGCCTCAGGAGAGAACACATTGGCGTATTGTGAATTCCACGGGAACTACAACCACAGGACGACCAATTGTGTGACATTGTCAAGAGACTGAACAAAATTGATGAGCAAAAAAGGAAATAAGAAAAGCAGAGACAGGAAGCTTCCAAACAGCAAAAGAGTAACAATGACTACCATAACCGATCTCGTTACGGGTATAGCGGAGGTGGCATGAGGAACGAGGATCACCTCGAGTTAGACCATAGAAAATCTTTCGATTTTGGGGTCATAACTGGTTTGTTCTTAGAAAAGGGGCCATTCACGGCAAAAGAAAAGAAAAGGCACGTACACGAAGTCCATGAGAAGCTACCGGAGAAGAAGATCCAAAAAAGGGAGCCCTTACCACCTATCTACTTCACGGAGGAAGACGAGGTGGGAGTTTACTACCACCATAATGACCCTCTCGTCATTCGGGCTCAAGTCAATGATAGGATGGTAGGAAACATCCTTGTCGACAGCGGAGCAGGAGCAAATGTGATCTCCCTAGCGGCGTTCCGGAAACTGGAAATCCCGGACGAAAAGTCAAACCATTTACTGCTACTTTCGGAGGGTTCATCGGAGGAATCACAGCTCAGGCCAACGGAAGTGTCGATGTCACAATGACGTTAGGCCAAAAGGATGACCGGAGAATAGAAAAAATAACCTTGTACATCATGCGAGACCTGTCCGGATACAACATCTACTTGGGGCGACCCGGAATCAATGCTTTCGGAGCTGTTTGTAGCACCTATTATCTCAAGCTCAAATACCTGACAAGGGGCAGAAGGTTGGTATCCATCCCCGGGAGCCAGAAAACAGCAAGGGTGTACGAAGTACAGATCACCGAGGACTTTCCGGAAGAGGACGTAGTCAAAGAGGTCGGCTCCAATCGAGAATACGAAGAGGGACAGGCCAGAGCACGGATGCCTGGAGAAACCTCAGAGAAGGTAGTGGTACCGGCGGAGCAAGCAAAAGAGGTACCCCTGAACACCGATCCTTTCTAAATTTTTCAAAATTGGGAATGCTTTTCACCATGATGAGCAGATTCACTTAATGAGATTTTTAGAAAAAAGAAAAAGACGTTCGCTTGGAGTCCAAAGGACATGCCCGGAGTGACGCCAGCGTTATCCAGCATAGCCTGAACGTCGATCTGAAGTTTCCTTCCATCTGACAGAGAAAGAGGATTGTAGGAAGAGAAAGGGACGAAGCTGCCCGGGCGGAGGTCGAAAGGTTGCTGGAAGCCAGTTTTATTAGAAAAGTTTTTTTCCAAAATGGCTATCAAATGTAGTTTTGGTTAAAAAGGCAAACGGAAAATGGAGGATGTGTGTGGATTTCACAGATTTGAATAAAGCCTGTCTGAAAGATTTCTATCCTTTACCGTCCATAGATAAACTTGTAGCGGCAACAACGCAGAGTAGTGTGATGAGCTTTTTAGATGCGTTCTCCGGATATAACCCAATAATGATGAACAAAAATGACCAAGAGAAAACATCCATTGTCACCTCGACCGGTATTTTTTGCTACAAGGTCATGCTGTTTGGATTAAAAAATGCAGGGGCAACTTTTCAGCGAATGATTGACGAAGTATTTCGGGAACAGTTGTCCCGAAATGTGGAGGCATATGTGGATGATATAGTAGTAAGGAGTAATTCTATAGCCCAGCACATGGAAGACCTTGAGGAAACCTTCAACACCCTGGATAAATACAAGATCAAGCTAAATCCTGAAAAATGTGTCTTCGGGGTCACTCAAGGAAAGTTTTTGGGATTTATAGTCGGGCAGAGAGGAATCGAGGTTGATCCGGAAAAAACTCAAGCGGTTATCAACCTTCCGCACCCAAGAAACATCAAGGATGTGCAAGCCCTGAATGGAAGGCTCACTGCTTTAAGTAGATTTTGCTCCAAGCTTCAAGAAAAGTCTATCCCATTTTTTAATGTCCTCCAGAAAAACAAAAAGTTCCAGTGGGGTACAGAGTGTATAGACGCCTTCGAACAAATCAAGAAAATGCTTCAGGAGCTTCCGAAGCTTGGTGTTCCGTCACCAGGCCAGGATCTATTCTTATATCTGTCAGTTTCGGAATGGGCAGTGGCAGTGGTCCTAGTCATGGAGGAGGAAAAGAAGGAAATCCCTGTCTGTTTTACCGGAAAGATCTTAACCGCCGCGGAAACAAGATACTCTAATATCGAGAAAGTTTTGTTTGCTCTTGTGATCACATCCAGGAAATTAAAACCATACTTCCAGTCGCACCAAATCACCGTCCGAACCAATTGGCCCTTAAGAAAAATCACCAATAACCCGAACGCCTCCGGAAGAATGATTACTTGGACGATAGAGCTTACTCAGTTTGAGATCCATTATGTTCCCCGGACAGCAATAAGAGCCCAGGCCCTGGTTGATTTCATCACCGAGGCAAGTTTCTTCCGTCAAGAGGAGCGGGAAGTCCCGTACAAGATGTGGGTGGATGGAGCTAGGTGTAAAACTGGTGCGGGGATTGGGGTTGTAATCCACACTCCCGATGGAAGGAAAATGAATCATGCGCGTAAGGTTAGAATTTGAAGTAACAAACAATGAAGCAGAATACGAGGCGTTAATACAGGGGCTGGAAATAGCCTGTGCTCTGGGGGTGACGGAGCTGGAAATACAAACTGATTCCTTGCTTGTAGCAAGGCAAAGTGAGAACATCTTCAAAACAAAGGAGGAAAAACTGAAACTCTACTTGATAAGGGTACAAGATCTAAGGGCAAGATTTTCAAAATTCAATCTCCGACATGTATCCAGAGACCAAAATTCATAGGCCGATGTACTGGCTAAATTAGCAAGTATAGCGGAAGGAATACCGGCGGAAGTCCAGCTGCAATTAAAGAAATTCTCGAGTATAGAAAAGATGAAGACAATTGCAGTTGAAATAACCGATTTGAGTGAATCATGGATGACCCCTATTGTCCGGTACATCCAGTAAGGGACACTACCGGAGGAAGAAAAAGAGGCTAAAACAATAAAGAGAAGGGCAGCATCGTTCTTTTTTGAAAACGGCCAGCTGTACAAGCGATCTTTTGGTAGACCATCACTGAAGTGTGTGACAGAGATTCAAGGACTAGAGCTTGTCAGTGAAGTCCACAACGGGGTGTGCGGTAATCACCAAGGAGGAAGGGCGGTAATGCATAAAATTTTAAGGATGGGCTACTTTTGGCCGGCAATCCAAAAGATGTGCGGAGACTATGTCAAAAAATGTGTGCAGTGCCAGTTAAACGGTCCAAGGGTTGGAAACCCACCTGTGGAGATGAAGTCTATCACCTCCCCGATCCCTTTTGCGAAATGGGGATTGGATATCATCAGACCATTTCCAGAGGCTTCTCCCGGAAGGTATAGATACTTGTATGTGGCGGTGGACTACATCACCAAATGGGTAGAAGCTCTTCCGGTAGTAAATATAACTACGCGAAAGACAGAGGAGTTTGTTTGGAAGAACGTCGTGTGTCGGTTTTGGCATACCGAGGGTAATCATAACGGACAACGACACACAATTCAATTGCAAAAGCTTTAGGGAGTTTTGCGAAGAATGGAAGATTAACTTGAGATTTGCGTCTGTAGCTCATCCACAAGCAAATGGCCAGGTTGAAAATACTAATGGACAAATCGTGAAGGCTCTGAAAAGAAAGTTGGAAGGTAAAAGAGGAAGGTGGGCGGAGGTGCTACCGCAAGTCCTATGGGCTAACAGAACTACTGTCAAGGGGCCAACCGGAGAAACCCCTTATAGATTGACATACGGTTTGGAGGCGGTGGTACCGGCGGAAATTATGATACCATCAAAAAGGATTGAAGGATATGAAGAAGAAGAAGAGAACGACGAAGGCATCCGAGATGAGTTAGATGTCTTGGATGAAAAACGAATGATCGCTGATTTAAAAAATTAAAATGACAAGTTGAGAATTGAACGTCATTTCAATAAAAGGGTAAGGGAACGGTCTTTTTCCGCTGGTGACTTGGCACTTCGGGAGGTAAAACAACCAGCGAAATTGCAACCTCAGTGGGAAGGCCCATATATCGTTCAGGCTAGGACAGACCGAGCATCTTATAGGCTCCGAAATGTGGACGGGAGTGAGCTGCCACATTCCTGGCACGCTGAGTGCCTCAAGAAGTTCTATGTGTAATATCTTTTTGACTACAAGTTAATGAATTGTTTGTTAAAAGCGCAGGAATGATCTCACATGGATGTCCGAAGATCTCATAATCAGTAGCGATGAAGTGTTTTACCCGACGATCTCAGTTGTCTTGTTTTCAAAACGTTTTACTCTCCGGTAATGATGTATAAAGTTTTCGGACAAAAACAAAAAACATTGCAAAAACAATTTTTCTCTTACTTAAAGACAAGGAACAAAGAGTTTTAAGAAAAGAAAAGAAAGACAAAGAATATGGCTGACGATCTCGCCATCAGCGATGGTAGAGTGTTTTGTATCCGACGATCTCACCATCAGCGATGGTAGAGTGTTTTGTATTCGACGATCTAACCATCAACAATGGTAGTGTATTTCATCCGACGATCTCATGTCTTGAAGACAAAAGAGTGTTAAACCGACGATCTCACCGTCTCGAAGTCGGTAGAGTGTTAAATCGACGATCTCACCATGTGTACAGTGGTAGAGTGTGTGTAACTAAAAGGTTACCGAAAAGAAATCTTGGTAAAAGTAAAAAGCAATTTAAAGATTCCTCGTTAACAAAAGTCTCCGACTTTCGGGAGACCGGTCACTCCGGTCATGCCCGAAAGATCTGGCTGATCCATTTAAAAAAGGGGGGGTGTGATTTACAAAGCAAAAGTACTTCGGAACAAAGTATATGATGACTGTAACAAAAACTGTAACAAAAAAAACATAGTTTATGATGCAGGCCCTGCAGGATCTTCCGTAAGCTTCGGATTCTTGTGTCTGCTTCTGAGGGGTTGAGGTGCTTCCTCCGGAGTCTCCCTTGTTCTCGCCTACCGGAGCAAGAGCAGCATCACTTCGGGCCCGCACAATAGCTGATCCCATAAAATATGGGGCAAAACATGTATTCCCTGCGGGCCGTGAAAACGTCACCAGCTCTTCGTGATATCCGGTGGAACGAGCAAGAGCTTCAAACTCTAAGCTATCGTAAAGAGCTTCGTCCACGGATTGTTACTTCTCGGAGAAGAACTCGGATACAACTCGTTGGCTCTCCCCGGTGAGTTTACGACACTGAGAAGAGAGTGTCTCTTTGAGACCTGAAACAGTAAGGTCCTTCGTTTGGAGTTTCGACTGCATCTCTTTGAGAACCCCCTTTAACTTCACAACCTGGCTCTCGTAGGATAAGGCAAGACTCCGGTATCGTTCCCTCTCCGACTCCGAATGATTAATGAAGCTTTAAGACCAGACACCTTTTTAAGCCAAAAGTTGGAACTTCTGGCAGTCTCCGACGAAGGACTTGGATTTTCTGCATAAAATACAAAGGATTAGCAGAATAATATGAAAGAAAAGGAAAAAATGGAAGCTTTCAGTGATATGAAGATTACCGGAAGCCTTTTTCTTCTGTGCTTCCAGCTCTTCCTCAAGCTCTTTAATTCGAAAAGTTGCCTGCGCAAGCTTTTCCCTCTCCGTTTCAAGGCTGGCTTGGAGATCATTCTCTTTGGCCTCAGCTGCTTGCAAGAGTTGGTTCCTTTTTTCCAACTCTGATTCAAAGGAAGACCGAGATCCTCAGTAGATCTCTGGATCTCTTCAACAACCTTCCGAACGTCTGCAGCTTCCTCTTCCAACACCCGCTTCTGATCGTCAAAAGAAGCCTGCACCCTGTTGATAGCATCCTCTTGGTCGATGGATGCAGCTTCTTGGAGTTCCTGCCGGAGGGCGGCCTTTTCAGCCTCAAATTGAGCCTCCGCTCGTGTAAGGATTTCTTGAGCCTTGGCCTTCTCTTCATCGGCAGCTTTCTTGTATTTCTCCGCACGGGCCTGTAAGAGCGAAGGGCTTGGGAAGAGTATTGAGACTGGGTCTCAACACATTGGGCCATCGCCATGGCCTAAAAGGCAAGAGTATCAGAATAAAAAACAAAAGGTAATACAAGATAAATATCAAGAAGTCAAACCTGAATTAAGGCACTCCAGAGGCGCTCAAAAGCCTCTCTCTTCAGAAGAGAGTGACAGACGATGGCGTCAGAGCTACCCTCCCCAATCCGGAGTTTTTGTTTTAAGGGAGTCGGATGAGAGGCAGGGGCAAAAATGCCATTGTCATTTTTGGCCGTCTCCGCAGCAGTAGACCAGAGGGTCTTGTACCCCATACCGCGAACGTATGGAATGCGAGGAATCGGGTTTCCCCGGTGATAGCCCCAGTCCAGTTTTGAAGAAGGACCACAGACCGAAGGATCAGCTCGCGGTGGAGGGGAGGATCTGTCGCCCGCATGCTTGCTCCTGGCTCCGGACTGAGGGGCCTCTTGGGAAGGAGCGTCGGACGACTCCGAAGAAGAGCCTCCCTCCGCACTACCCTCAGCGATACCTTTGCCTTTACCGGGCGGAATTACATGAGCCTTTTTTCCCTCCAGGGCTCCACCTTCCTTTATTACGACACCGCGCACGGGTCGACGCGCCCGTTCAGGCTCAGGGTCTCCGGATGGAGGAGCAGCAGCTACGAGAGGCAGAGTCATAAGTAACCAAACAAATACAAAGTTAAAGCAGAAAAGGAAAATATAGGCTGTGAAAAGGTATACCAGTGGAAAAAATGGAATCGGTATTTTGAGTTAAAGCTTCATCTACGCAAAAAAAGCCATGCAGATCAGGGAAGAGGGATGATATGGGAGTTAAATCCACATCTTTTTTAACTCCACCCGGACTGCAGGCAGGAGGAGTGGACATGGGAGTACTTGTTTCCGAAGGGACAACAGCAAGGGGACCGGTGGAACCAGTTTTGGTAACAGCACCAGTAGTTTTGCTACCGGAAGGACTCCGACCTTTTCCACTGGAAGGAGCAGGAAGAGCTCCCTTTTTCTCTTCGGTAGCCCTGTAATCAACAAGCTCCCAACTGTACCGGAGGGAGAATTTTCCGCCCGATTGAACAAAAGTTGTGGTACAAAGAAGAAGTATGAAAACATCCGAAAACTAATAAAGAAAGGGGGCACTCAGGAAAAATACGTACGGTCAATGTTCCTCCGGGTCTCGTTCAGCTTCTCTTCGGAAAGGAAGAAGGTGATGGGATGGAGCGCCGATGAGCTCAGCTTCTTGAGTATGTCTCCAATTGGAGAAGAATTGGCTGAATAGGGTAACGAAGCGGAAGCTGCCCCTTAGCTATGTCTCCGATATGGGAGACTCCGATAAAATTCCCCCTCGGTGGGTAAAAAACGAACCAGTTGGAGGACCAGCCGCTCTCCAGGCTCACACGCTTGAGAAAGGAATATCCGGACACAGCCAGGACGGATATGTCCTCCTCCTCCATAGTAGTGTTCACCCTGGTTGTGAAGAAATTCACAAACTCTCGCGCATCGGGAGTAATGTCGTTCTCCACACAGATGGTGAGGAAGGCATGCAAACAGCCTAGGGCATTGGGATTCAGATGGGCGAGAGTGCAACGCCGACGCGAAAGAAAGCCAAGAACAAAGGGGTGCGGAGGGAAACACAAGCCACGGTGAAGATGTTCCCGATACACAACGAAACCATCCTCGAAGTAGTTAAAGGGATGCACCGTCGACTCCAGCACGCAAATCTTCGACCCTAGTGGGAGTTGCACACCTTTCATGAGTTTCCTCAAGTCTTTCACGGAAAGATTGGAACCGGTGCCCTAGCGAGGGTAGTCCCCGCCGATATCTTCGGTAGGAGTGGCAGAATCTTCTACGACGCAGTTTCCCCCATCAACAAAAAGTGTCGATCCCGCCGGCGCCAGGGTGGAAGAGCTTGGGTTTGACAGGCCAAAACAGAGAAAGCCGAAGATTCAGGCGAACAAAAAGGCAACGGAAAGATGCGAACGGCGAAAGAGAGAAGACGCAAGAACGGAAAGCAGGGAATTGGGGAGAGAGGAAAGAGAAGGGAAGAGAAGAAAAAGAAAATGACCACTATAAGAAGAAAACGAAAAGATAGGTCAGGGAAGCAAGGAAGAAAATGGAGGAAAAATGCGTTGAAAGCTCAGAGAAGTTCGAAAGTTTGAAAAAGCAGAGGGAAGAGAAGAAGGGGAGAATAGACTTAAATAGGCGGAAATTGGGCACGCTCTACCAGAAAGTAATCATAGCCTACTACTGCAAGTGTGTCAGGGAAAGTAGCTTCAGAAGATGAGGAGGCGATAGTTAAAGCAAGGCGTGTTGCTGAGCCTCCGGTAGATCCTCAACGGTAGGAAATCCAAACAAAAAGAAACAATTCTAAGACCTCTTCCCCTTTCTTTTTAATAAAAGAGATCTTGTGGGACTAGGAGGAGCGGAGCAAAACACCAAATTTTTTTAAAAAAGACAAGAAGATCATTCCTTGCAGAACAAGAAAAGATCTTGTGGGACTGATGAAGTGGGGTTCCACCACGCGTAGTAACCAAGTGACTAGCGAAGGATACATGCCGCCTGCGGAGGCAACAGAAGAGTCTTCTACCGACCCCAACGATCGGACCCTTGCGTCCAGAGAACCATTCTTTGGATAGACTGCGGAAGAACGATAAGCCGTATGGTCTTCCCCACCACTGATGCGAAGCGAAACAAAGCCCTCTCCGATAGATTAGAAGTAACTATTCGGCAAAAGGAATAAATTATAGGAAAACCTTGTATATTGGAGAAAATTCTAGAGTAGTGTAGGCCCACAGAAATGGTTATACTCTATAGGGGGGCCTATAAATAAGAGTGATAAGCTATGTAATTGACAGGCTCTAATCAATACATCGTTAGGCATTCTCTTTGCAACCTTTGTCCAAACACGAATTCTACTCCATCTCACCCACATAGAGAACGACCAAGGAGCCGCCATGGCTGTCAAGGGTAGGGGAGGCAGGTGTTGTAAGTTAGCATGTGTTTGACACTTGGTGCACTTTTTCACAAATGCGTGACAATCGGCTTCCATTGTTGTCCACTAGTACCCTAGTCTTAGGATTTTCCGGGATAGGGAATGTCCTCTAGCGTGGGTCCCACATACTCCCTCGTGGACATCCTCGATGATCTTATCAACCTCTTTTCTGGTCACACATAAGTGTTGGACCCCATTTGACATTCTCTTGTAGACCCTGGTTCCACAGATCGCATATTGGTTCGACATCCTTCTCAGCGCAATGCGGTCCTGCTTAGTGGCTTCTGGCGGATACTCTCCTTTTCTGAGTAAATTCTCAATGTCCACGAACCACTCATCTCCGGTTTCCTCTGCTTTGATGGCTTCAATTTCAAACGAGGGTACATTGGTCATCGTTATCCATAAGGGAAAGTATAATGAGCCGCTCGGTACTTGGACTACTGAAGCTAGGGAGGCTAAAGAGTCCGCAAAGATATCCTGGCTCCGGTTCACATGCTTGAAAGTTACGTTTCGAAAGCAGGTGATTAGGTATGAAAGGTAGTCATGGTAAGGGATCAATCGTTCTTCTCTGATCTCCCAAGTCTGGTTGACTTGCGAAATAACGAGATTAGAGTCGCCAAAGACCTCTAACTCCTCCACTTGCAATTCTAACGCCATTTCAAGTCCCAGGATGCAGGCTTCGTATTCTGCCATGTTGTTAGTGACCGGGTAATTGATTTTTACCGTAACTGGAAGCAGATCTCCCTCAATATGAATCAACAAGATCCCGGCCCCTTTACCCTTATGGTTGACGGCACCATTGAAGTACAACCTCCAACAGGTTTTCCGTAATGTCATGATTTGCTCGTCCAGGAAGTCATCATTCCCAAAGAACTCAGATGCTACAGGGAATTCTACTAGGTGTTCGGCTATGACACTCTCTTTGATTGATTTCTGAATTTTGAAAGTGATATCGAATTCAGACAACAACAGGGACCATATGGATAAGCGACCGTTAAGAATTGGCTTTTCCAAAAGGTACTTTATAAGGTTCTGATAAGTGTCCAAATGATCATGATTTATAGGTGTATTTCATATATTATATTAGCACTTTTTCTTGCTCATTTCTCCACTTCGGTTAGTTTTTCCTCTAGTTTATGTTTTATTGTTATCTCACAAATTTATTGTTTGAACATGAGGAAAAACCAAGCTGGGAATAAAGTAGACGAAGAGACGAACGCATAGACGCAAACGGCTCAGAAAACGGTCCAAACGAAGAATCTAGAGCCGGTCAAAGTTCGTAGAAGGAAATAAGCCACACGCCTGAGACCTCCCCTGTGTCCGCATGGACTTAGGCGGACAACACACGCGGACAGGGGAAAGGACCGCACTTGTGTCCGCATGTTCTCAGGTGGACGCCCACGCGGACAAGAGAAGGAGAGACCGCGGGCGAGAGAGTATGAGACGTCCGCATGAAATGAGGCGGACGCCCACGCGGACAGAGGAGCGGACAGAAACAGACAGAGACGTCCGCATGGTTTCAGAGGCGGACGCCAACGAGGACAACAAGCGGATGTGACTAAAAATCAACGCGCGCCAGTTTTCTTCTTCGCTCGTCGACTTGCTTCTGCCATATCCATCTACTCCGCACCGCCTACCTTAATTCCCTCACGCGTCTTCAGCTCGTCCCCTGCAATTAATGAGCAATCAATGCTCTTCCACTCCAGATCTGCCTCTTCCCTTCCTCTATATAAACACACTGCACCTTCAACCAAATATAGACGTTCCACCCCCAAAACTCAACACTCCAAATCACTCATTCCACATACAAAATCCTACGTACTCGCTCCACTCTTCGTTCTCTTCATTTCTCCATTCACCATCCACACCTCTCGCATTATTATTAATATTACGTCCAACCTCTGTCTGACTTATTACCAGTTAATATGTCAGGCTAAGAAGGATTTACTCCGGGCGAAGGTTTAATTATGGTTTGTTTAGTTGTGTAATCTATATTTCTACCGGTTAAAATAAATTCAGTTTGTTACGATTAAAGTTTTGTTTCTCTCCCTTTTTAATAAATTTCATCGATTTATTAAAAAGCCTTACTAAATCTGTTTTAATCTGATCGGTGACGAACAGACAGGTTAATTAAGCCGTAAAACTGTAGGAACTTATTTTCATCGTTTAAGTTAGTACAAGTTGCAAGAATAAAATTCCTCACACTCCTCTGCCGTTTACACGCATTTTGCTTGAGTTTTCATCGGACCCTGCATTTTCAGGTAAACGAGTTCTTATGAGTTTTCATCGGACCGTAAGATAATAACAGGAATCTTGCCAAATTATTTATTAAACCGGTAGAGATAGCACAATTAATCATATCATATTAATCTGAACCCGGAGTTCCGTTTAATTTAACTTCAGTTCACTAAATTAATCTGTTATTTACTTTTCAAAAACAAGTCAATTAACTCCCCCCTTTTTGTGACACGCTTAGGTACTAAATAATTCACCTTAGTCCCACGGTTCGATATCCGGTCGCTTACACTTTACTATACTACAACGACCGAGATTTGTTTGTAGCCCGACGTTTAATTTGAGTTTTAAATTTCTTTTCTTAATTTAATTACACTAGTTCTAACCACTCACGATTACACGTCTGCAGGTTCATGCGTGCAATCAGATGAACCTCTTGCCCTAACAAGTAGTGCCTTAGCTTCTTCGTGGCCCAAACCAAAACAGCATAAAATTTGTGGATGTCAGAGTATCGTGTTTCCACATCAACCCATTTTTTGCTGATATGGTAGAGTGACTTCTCGCGCGGTGGGGATCCTTGCTCTTGGGCCATCATGGCGCCCATTGATGTTTCCTGAGCTGTTAGGTAAAGAATCATTGGCTTACCTTCCTGAGGTAGTACCAAGACGGGCGGGTTTTGCAAATAGGTTTTTATCTACTCAAAGGCTTCTTGACACTACTCATTCCAGACCTTAGACGCATCTTTCATCAACAGACGGAAGATAGGCTCACAGATCTCGGTTAGCTGCATGATGAATCTTCTAATGTACTGAACTCTGCCTAAGAAACCCCTGATTTCTTTTTCAGTCTTCGGAGGGGACATTTTTGAATGGATTTTATCTTATCTGGGTCTACCTCGATTCCACGGGTTATGATCATGAAGCCCAAATGCTTTCCCCTAGTTACACCGAATGTGCATTTCTCGGGGTTTAGCTTCATCTTGTATTTTCGTATCTGATCAAAGAACTTTCTCAGGTTTGTCAAGTAGTCCTCCCGTTGGACAGCCTTGACGATCATGTCGTCTACGTATACCTCCACTTCCTTGTGAATCATATCATGCAATAATGTAGTGGCTGCCCGTTGATACGTGGCTCCAGCATTTTTCTAGCCAAAGGGCATGTTTACGTACAAAAGGTTCCCTACCACGTAATAAAAGATGTCTTTTCCTGATCTTCTACAACCATTCGAATCTGATTGTAACCTGAAAACCCGTCCATGAATGACAGTAGCGCATGTTTGGCAGTATTGTCAACAAGGATGTCAGTGTGGGGTAAGGGAAAACTGTCTTTAGGACTGGTGAAATACCCCAAACACTAATTACCTTACTTAATAAGGAATTAAATTACATATAGCTAGATGATCAACAAAAATCATCTAATGAGCAATACTTATCATAATGTGGTGTATAAATGCATAGTCCAAAATGGAACTAAATATACATGACCTCTAATCAGAGGGAACAACATTAAGGAGAAATAGCTCCTAAAACTAATACTATATGTAATATTCTAATAATATATCAATGTCACAATTAAAGTGTAAAATTACATGGGATGATTTACTAGTCAAACCAAGATTCAAAGACAACATCACTCAATTATACACATTTAAACAAGGAATATTATATACTATCATCCAACATATTAATAATTCATTATACACAATTAATGTGCATTATTAATACATTAAAGTCAAAAGGAAAATCTTCCCAAGTGTATAACCGTTATACCTATGTAAAGAAGGGAAAAGAAATGCTGAAAGCAAGATAGAAAACAAAAGAAAACAACTTACAAGTAAACCTAGCTAAATAAAATCCTAACTAGCTAAATCCTCTCTTTCTCCCTTAAATCTTGGCTGAGACAAAATTCCAGCCCACCTCCACCACCCTTCTCTCGGTTGTTGCAACCAGGAAGGAACAAGACAAAAAAAAAAAACTAGATAGACAAGCATGGCAAGTACAATCTAAAGGTTGAATTGGAAAAAAAAAACTAGCACTAGCATCATCATTCCCTAGTTCCTTACTCCTTCGGCTGTAAACTCAGATCCAGCCCATCCATTCAGCCGCCTGCATACAAGAAAAGAGGATAGAGGACAGTAACAAGTACATGGGAAAGAGGACAACAAGTACACATTATGACATAACCTTACCAAAATATCACCCTTGCTTATTTCCTTTCTTGGGCGGTTGTCAATACTACCAACACCACCTTCCTTCAGACCATACTGCCATACTCATAGAAACTCACCTTCTTCTTTTTCTGTTGACTGCAACACCCAACCCCATCCTGCTTTCTCGTACCGAGAACATCAACAAATTGAACCAGAAACAAACCAACAGCCATGATCATCTCCCACTTTTCTTGTGTTTTAAACATTCTAACCCCACCTTCCACACCAGAAAATTACCCACAACTTCTGCACATACAACCCTGAAAACCACTGACGAACCGACACAATACAGCCATACATCATCATACTGCAGAAACGGTGAGCATGAAAAAAAAAAAAACTGAAAACACATTCTCATTTCTCCTTGTTGTGTCCGATAATCTGCCAATTTCAACACAGTTTTTCCTTCCTCTCTCGCACCAGTTGAAGAGCATTTTCCTAGCCTTCTTGAGCAGACAAGAACCACCGTTGTCCCCTTGCAGTAACAAGCAACACAGCAGTCAAATAAGGTGAGGAAAAGAACCGCATGAAACTTCTTGTTCCTTTTTCTTCGGTTGCCTTGTCCTGAAGATAATGCTCTTAACACTTCTCTTGAACCTTCTCCTACGCACCAACTGAAGGAAGTCCCAACTTCTTTGAACACCAGTAAACCGCCTGAATCAGCCAACAACAGCCTGGTAAAACCTGGTAAGCAAAATGATATGAAACTCCATATTTTCCCCTCTGTGTTGTCCGAAAAACACACTGTTTTCAATGCTGTTTAAAACCCTCTCTTTACACCAGTTGAAAGAGTTCTCCTTCCCAGTTTTCCTTGAGCAAAACGACCCTGAAACAGCTAACAGTAACATGGTGAAAACAGGTAAGGAAAGTACAATAAACTTCACGTCCCTTTTTGTTTCTCTGTTCTGTCCGAAAAGAAATGCTTCTTCAAACACTGGTTTAACTCTCCTCCTTGCGCTAGTTTTAAGAATCTTCAGTCTCCCTCTTGTACAAACAAAGCTGACATTGTCAACCTGCAACAACAGCCATCAAAAGAAGGTGAGAAAGCACAAACCTTCCTCCTTCTTCTCTCGGTTCCTGTCCAGAATTAATACACCCCTATTAACCCTCTCAAAATCTTCTATGTACACCAACTGAAGGAGTTTCTCCCAGCCTTTCTTGGAACTAAACCGCCACTGAGAAACCTGCAGCAGCAAACAGGAAGTACCAAGCAATATAAGGTGAGAATATGCTCTAAAAACGTCACTTTCTCCTACTGAGATATGTGTCCGAAAATGAACTACTATTAACACCCTCTTCCACCCTCTCATGTGCACTTACTGAAGGGATTCCCAGCTCCCTTTGGTGAATAAAAAACGCTGCTGCAACTCACCATGAAAACTCTCAAGAGCTGAGGTATAAACCGATGTGTATAACAGTTTTTTTTTTAGCTCTTCCTCTTGACCTTTCTTCCCCTGACTTTTCATGAAAATAAGACCCATTTTCTCCTCTGTTAGGTGACCGAAGCTATTGGTAAACCTCTGCAAACTAATGGTAAGCATCCCTCTTGTAATGCTCTAAGATTCATGCCTTAAACTAACTAAACAAGTCCTGGAGAATCCATGGACTGAACACTTTTTTTTTTTTTCCTAATGCATGCTACGGCTGATGGGGGCACCACCTCATGAAAGCGCTTGGAAGTTGCAGTACATTTCAAGGGGGGAAATCAAACCAAAAATTTAACCAGGTAACTCACATACTGAGGTCTAAAGTTACGTGGGTTTTTAAACAAAAAAATTAGTAATACAAAACTAATCTAATATGTACCATTACCGAGGGGATAGAAGGCTGGAGAAGAAAGCAGATTAATAATACCAAGGGGACTAGAATGCTGGGCAGAAAGTTTAGTGACCAAGAACAAGGTAAACTAAAGCCTAACCCATGCTTTAAAGTTTTAGAATTCATGATACGGTGACAGTAAGGTTATTGCCGAGGAGCATGAGCATACATACTAGTGTAATCTGCACATTAAATTTAGACCGGAAGTTGTGGGATGATAGTTTAGTGAAGCTAGATAAATATAACCCACGTAATCAAATTTGTGCTATATAACATGGAAAAAAAAAATGATACAAAAACAGCTGGGAATAAACTAGAACAACCGTGGGGATTTTAGTGATTTTTTTTGGAAACATTTTAATGATATTTTGGAGCTAAATTTAAGCTATATTTAAGGCAACTTTCTTAAGCCAAGTATATTACTTATTCAAACCTTAAATCGTAATTATTGAATTTTGGATTAAGGAAAAAGAATTATATAGATTTTTGGTGTTAATTGAAATTATAACAAACATGATTATCTACGAACACCTTAGGGAAATATTAGTGAGGAGTATTAAGTCATAATAGGATTTGAACAAGTTATAACATTTAAATGAACAAAGGATTTTATATGGGGGTAAAAACCGGAATTTAATAAATTATGGGGTATAGAACACAATTAAAAACCGTAGGCATTTATTCATAAATTTAAAAATATAAAATATAAATTTTATAAAAGTAAAAGGGATTAAATGCAAAGAAAGGAAATAAAGTCGGGCAATTCGTAAATAAAAAGGAAATGTGGGTAGAGAGAGGAATATAATGGTCAACTATGACCATATAAGAGGTTTGACTAATTTTGGAATTTAAATCAACTATATAGAAGATTAAATAAATTTTAAACGAAAAATGGAATCTTTGGAACAATATGGGTCTGGAGTAGAAATACGGAAAATATAAGGACTGTAATGTGATTTTAAAGTCCCTAGGGGTTTGTTTGGGATAATTAAAAAATTCAGGGTATTTTTGGTAATATAACAAATTAAGTGTATAATATATAGTTTTGGTTTTAAAATGTAACTATTATAAAACTATAGGGGATAAGTTGTAAATTACCGGAAGTTAGGGTGTAAACGGGAAATTAAATTAAGTTAGTGAGCTATATGAAATTTGGAAGAAAAATCTAGGTTGAAATTGAGATTTAAATAATTATTATGTATAATATAAAGTTAAGTGTTACAATTGTAAGTATACAAAATAAAGAAAGGTAAATTACAAATAAAAAGAAAGCTATGAGCTGGAAGGGATTTCCGAAAGTATATATATATATAAATAGTGTGGCTGGAGCGTAAATATAAATATGCATGGTGTGTATATTAAGGTTGAAAAACCTTAGGTTATAATCAAATAGGAGTAGAAATGCTATAAGAATAAAAATTCGGTTGGGTTGGTAAATAAATAAAAAGAGATGGGAAAGAAACGTAAATTTCCAAAAGATGTACAATGTGGTACTGAATGTGCGTTACGTATATATATGTATATATTGTCTATATAGGGTAAGGTTGAAAACATATGTTATAATTAAATAAGAGAGGAAGCAAAACAAGGTTGTAATGGAATAAATGACATTATGTTAAGATATAAAGGGGTATGTCATAAGAAATTATTATAGCATAAACATACCTAATGAACGTTTGCATGAAATGACGAATAAATTCATTACGAGAATGTTACAATTCGTATAACATGACTTCTAAGGAAATGACAACATATAATATGACCGGCAAGTCATGTACGTTGTTATATGGTTAGAAATAAAATGTAACGTGATTAAAATTAATATATATAGCAACAACTATATATTAAACGCATGCATATGTAATTAACTATGCACCCACGTGAGAACGGGAGCGTAAACGACCACATATACAAAGAATGTATACATACACGTAAACGACCAGGTAATATGTAAGTTATCAAAGGATTTAATTCTCGATGGAAAAATATTGTCGAATTAACGAACAACGCGTACTCGCAAACTGTAACGTACAATAATATCTAGATCCCAAGAGTAACAAAAAAAAACAAGTTGAACGGATAATCGACTAAGAATAAATTACATGATAGAGGTTAGAGCTTATCTTGACACGATGAGGTAGGTTCGGGATGTAAATACTAATGTTAGAATATAATTTTCAGTAGTCCGAGTTACGAGTGTTGAGTTACGAAGGATTAAAGGGTGAGCGTGATTCTACACGCTAGCACTACATCGGTGTACGGTACGTTCTGTATGGTCCGAGTGTTCCTGAGGGCCTCCTCGGGTTCTGGTATGTGTGTATGCATGACAAGAGTGATATGTTTGCTATGTGTTGTGGTTGTGGATTTAAATGCTTATTGTTTCGCGACCTTTATTTTACGCGACGGATTACAATTTGGAAATTGTATACGAAAACTCGGATCGGATTGTGGATGGTAATATGGAAATGGTAAAAGAAAATAACTGTGATCTTATTATATAAACCTGAGGATGAACGCAGCCTAGGCGACGTCTAGGCGAAGGTAAACGACCTTAAAGGTCCTTACATTGAGAATACACTCTACATAACCTAAGCATAGATCTTAGGTAAAGGTCACGGACCGAATTACATGGTGGAATTAAGTAAACAATTAAGATGAGGAAAATAAACCCAGGGTAGTCACGGACTACATGGTTGCGCATAGGTGATCACCAAAGAGAGGGAACGACCGGATAGGGTTCTCTCGCTATGGAAACTCCAACGAGCCGGATACGATCGTTGGTCAGAGGGCACTGCTGTTGGTGCAATGGCTCCGGCCGTCAGGCCTCTGCGGACTCCTGACAAACCGCACTATTATAGTGCACCAGAGCGACTGCTCCAGAAGGGGAAGCTTATACGGGTTGTCCTAACATGACGCCCACTTTAATTGAACAAGTTAAGTAAAAATGGCTCCGGCCGTCAGGCCTCTGCGGACTCCTGACAAACTGCACTGTTAAAGTGCATCAGAGCGACTGCTCCTGAAGAGGAAGTTTATACGGGTTGTCCTAACATGACGCCCAACTTAATTAAACAAACTAAATAAAAGTTACGAAATGATATAAGGAAATATTCTTAGCCCTGAACAACGAAACAAGAATGCCTCTAGGCCGTATAACAAGATTGTCCAAGAGAGTGTAACTCTCGCACCGTTAATTGATGTTGTTTATATACTTGCTTATTGCTTGTTGTGGATCGTTATGGTGATTGTATGAATTTATTGTATGGACTTATATGTGTGATGATTATTGTTATATTGTTACTGTAAATGAAAATGGTACAGCATGAAATTGGAACAGCATGTTAACAATTGGGCTAAATAACTTGAGTAGTCTTAGGGTTCATGAAGGTTATATAGTTCGTGCTCAGCGTTGGCTGAGCCTATACGGCCCCCACTTTCAGGATTGGAGCGGATTAAGTTCAAACGCGAGCGCGGGAGTTTGGGATAGTCGACGGTCTACCCATATGCGACACGGTTACTTAAGTTTACTGTTTTCGAACATTATGGAATTTAGTTAGATAGATGGCTCACTGTTCTTTTGGAATTTATTGGTTTGTAATTTTAGTTGTATTAAATCTCTGTCATCACAGCGGTAGTGTAGATTGGATAGATGGTAAACGCTTCGTTACTCGCATGGGCGGGTAATGGCGGGTAACACCCGGTTTCTTTTGTGTACGTCTTTTAATTACCGATGCGAATCGACTGATTATTATGTTAGGCGCGCTAGTTAAACTGGATTTTAGAGTAGGGGTGTTACAAAAGTGGTATCAGAGCGGAGTACCGCTCTGATGACGAGATAGTTAGGGTTAAGACAGTGAGCCTAGGATTATTGGGAATACGGGGAACGCTTGCGAGGTACGAGACATCTGGTCTTAAACGAACCAGTGTGTTAATAACGCGAATGCGTAACAATATCAGCCTTAATGGCATTGCAATATTACTAGTTACTACACGGTGAACTACCGAGTAAAGACATAGCATGCCGTATTACAGACGTCGAGAAGTAGAAACCACAGAACGAGGCATGACGGGGGTATTGGAGGTCCTGCGATTCCGAATAACATAGAGCCATACTAGCTCGATGGGAGAATATCCCTGGAAAGAGCAGTGGTACCCCACCCGCCGCTGCCCACACTTCAAAGGTCGACGTGAAGGCAAAGCAATGAAAGGCGCCAAGGAGACGGAGAATTCCTCCTGGTCGGGAAAACCGACATGGCTGCCCTGAATGTTACGATACCAAAATAGATGAGAGAGTTACAATACAATGAATCCATAAGGACTATCGAGTCGACTCATAATTAAACATAGGACCCTGTTCAGTTAACCAAGATTGCTGAAACGCAACCCCAAGACAGGAATGTTATACCGTAGACAACCGGGGTACTCCATCTGCCGGACCTGAAGCACCACATGGTAGCTACGCGGGGCAGACCCCAGTTAGCACGAACAATTTGAAGGGGAAAGGAGTCACCCAGGGGAAAAATACCCCAAACTTTGCGGGAACCTTAGGCGCTGGTACTAGTACTCAGCGCGATCTAGGAAGCCACAAACCCTTAACCAAATAAATTATCTACATAAACACATACGTCAAACGCCCTCCTTCCTTCACGATGAAACTTAAGACAAACTCAGGAAAAAGCCTAATTTATAACACCCGGAAAGAGAACTACCCTAGAGAAATTCACGTACCTTAACGAACTGTAATAATAACCACAATACTACTCTTTTCAAGATAAATTATCTTAGCCGTCCTCAACCAACCGAAGCGTCCCCGAGACCAACCACTACCAAAGCAATAACTCAACCTGCATGGCGCGCTTGCTACATCAAGCGCCATGAAAACCAATATACCAATAATTCTTCCTACCTCGCGCACTTGCCACCGCAAGTGCTGCACCTACAATTAAACCTTACAAGGCCGTAAAGACCACAGTGAACGATGCCATGACTACTATGATCACCGAACACCCGTACAACTTTAGTACAAATCCTCTAAGTACAACCTGCCATAAGTAGGAATACAAAGCCCTTAAAACATGAGGCCTATAACCTCGAAAGGACCCAATGAGTCCGACCATCATATCAAAATGGGCATACAACAGCTCGTAACAATTACACCAGTTAGACATTAACGAACAATTAATATCGGCTTAAGAGCCAAACGCCATAGACGCGTACCGGCATCGAATGCCAACCGCTATCGATGACAAATGTTGAGTCCTTAAGACGACCATGACCCCATACAAATGTTATAACACTTCCTAAATGCATCACTATCCTTAACGATGGTAGGAAACCAAAGAATCAATGTGGACCAGCTGTATACAGTAAGGATACATTAAAATCAACAAATGTAAATACAAAAGAAAATAACAACTCATTCCCAAATATGTAGGAGTCGTAATATGAAGTACGATCACGTAGTAATGAGGGTTGGTATTATGCCCACAATGGCACACGTAAACATATAATGAATACCGGAAAAGGAAAAATATGTTAACACTCAATAGGATCAAGATCAAACGTATTGTAGCGCAACACAGTCATTACATAAACTGATCACACCGTTGATGCGAACCAGTGTCGAATACTTCAACAATTAACACCCAAGGTACCACAATTACAAAGAGTACCATAATCATTGTGAACGAACAAATGTCGAGATAAGAGTTTATATACCATACTTGAATTCAAACTTCCTACACGAAGCGAACATGGAGCATTGACTTCCTCCACCCATAAACATCCCCATAACTAGTGTAAGGGCATTAAAGATTTTGTGCTCAATACACACGTGATAGTACCTATGTATATAACATAAAAACTCCCATCAGAGAATTCTATACAACAGGTATGATTAAATAGAGTGGTTATACAAGAAGTTTCACTACACTTTATCAATTTATACTCTTGTTATGGTAACATTGTTATTCCATTTGATCACACTGATCATTGAATGGAATTCCCACATAGAGAGAGCGGCTACTACCGACGGTATTTCGCCATACATGACATAAGAAAAGTACGTGTTCAGACATGTCGTCTGCTAACGTGATGACTGTCAAGGATAATAAGTATATAAAGTAAACAATAACAACTACTTGATTCATAATACAAGACACAAGCCTAAGTAAAGACACCTAATGTATTTCTAGGAGGACACTAGTCAAGGAGAGCAAAATTACCGCCCCGACTACCTTCCAACATATGCCAAAGGGCAGCGACACCCGGAACGAGGCGAATAATAACGAAAACCATTCTAAGACAAACTACAGTAAGAACTCGCATCAAAGGAGGAAACGTGAATCTTCCCCACCGGATCTGGAAACGTAACGAATGGTGTAACCCAGAAAATGATGGGAAGTGAGAAATATAATACGTACCTCAAATAACACGAATAACTTATAAATACAAAAGCCAAAACAACTAACAAGCGCTAAACCGCGCATATATGAACCAAATAACAATGACTGGGAGTCAATGCAAAATCACTTCAATAAACAACTCATTAAACAATAGGCCAACAAATACTTGTCTATACAAATGATCGTAGAACCCTTCAGAACCTCAGTAAATTTATGTCAGTAATGAAATCAATAACAGGAGAGAAAACTTCCTCGTGATATTACAATATAAACCTCCCCATCAGGGCACCATATTGCAAACATTCACAAGACATAAAACACATAATCATGCCCATTGAGCAGGGGACCCAGAGAAACATAACAATTGCCTCGGGACACACCCCAATATTTGAGAAGGAGATTGACAAGAATACCTCACAAATTATAAACGTGTGACGGACAGTGACACAAACCTAAACCAGTACAAATAACTACCTCGAATAAATTAATAGGGAGAGTCTTAGTTAAAGCAACGAGACTAAAGAAACCAAAACATCAAGTATAATACGACCAGGGTCGTAACTCCACAAGGGAGTGATTAAAACACAACAATATAAAGGGAAATCTCCCGACATACGAGAGTGCTGATAGTCAGCAAAGTGACAAGACATGAAAACTTTCTAAATGAGCAAGCGAATATGTGAACACTTATAAAGATAAAGGATCTACTAACATTAACAAACTACACCACCCAGAAGATACCGACTAATGATGATAACTGCCACCCGAAAGAGGGACATTAAGAGAACCATTCTACATACTAAAGACACAAACAATATTGTACGACATAGCAACCACCGCATGCCCAGGTAAAGAGCAATGATACGTTCTACTCACAACGGGCTAAACACAAACACATCATTATGAAATAAGAGAAAGGCAGGGCTAGCATACTAGCGGATGCCCTGAACTTTAAGACAACTGTAACAATGACCAATTACCAAATCGGTCAAGAGATAGTACGCGCAGAAGCGAGTTATCAATAGTCATTGGAAACAAATAAGTTGGCAAAGACCAGATGAGTGGAACTCACTAGAACTCGATGATAAGAAAATCACAAACATATATAATTACGCTCCAGATAGAACAACACGAAAAGTAGAAAGGATATAAAACATACTAGGTGGCAAACGCCTCAACTGCCATGGAGCATACCCACACGGGATGCGGAAAGAAGTAGAACAAACAAATAAATTTCCCTAGCAAAGAGCAGGGCGAACCACACAAGCACCGTTATTAGGCCGATGTACAAAATATATACAACAAACAACCTTGGGAAATTCTTAACAAATACTACAACTAACATGTTACTCCGGAACAAAACAACTTGAAGACACGGGATGACAAGGATTATCTCCGTGAATATAGAGACTAGTATGTCTCAAGACAGAAGTGCAAGGAGCACTAAGTACCAACGATAATCAATGCCACTTTTCATCTCAACTAAAAGTCAGTGAATAAATTAAAGAACACTTGACGACATAGTACGCGCATGAGCGCTAGTAATGCAGGATATCAGGATAGGCGGTCTACATCTAATCGAGCATTCGTACTATTAAGATACCTTGTTTCCTAAAGCATGAAAGACCGTGCATAACACAGTCACATTGAAATGGGAAAATCAATAAGTTACTACTAATAAATAATCTATAAAACACCGATAAGAACGAAAGGGCAAATCGAGCCCTATGTTCATGGGTCTGCACCTCACTACGGAGCGAGTGGGCCCATTAGAACGCGTTTGGGAGAGCGCACAAGTGCTCCATGCTTTTTAGCTGAAGAAGTACGTGACTCACCATATATTTTAAACTTAGACGCACGTCTCAAATAAGAGAGGACTCCACTCTTCATCCTCTATACGAGAATAAGGGAGGCCAAGTATCTAGCGCTCTTTACATAGCAGTTGTTTGATACTTTGGGGGTCACGGGGCGTAACCCTTTTTAAGGGGGGTAGAGCCTCTTGGCGTATACCAAGATTATATGTTGTTTTTGTTGTTTTGTTGTGCGTATGCGGGGCATAGTTGATATGTTGTGGAATTTACGTGCTTTAAGCACTTGGATGAACTTATGTTGGTGGTGTTGTCTTGATTGTATCGTATGCAAGGCATACTGCTGTATATCAGGTTTGTAGTTTGTGCACGTATGCACATGGTGATATGTTTATGTATCATATGTGATACTTGGTTGGTTATCGGAGTCTATGTGGGGATTTATGTATTGGTATTGGGCACTTATGATGCACCTTGTCTGGATGTGTGAAATTGTATGATACAACTAAGCTATGAGATGCATATTATTATTGCACTTGGATGAGTTGGTTTATGCACCTGCTGTATTTTGAGTATGGAGATACGGGACTTGATCCCTAGGACTGAAGTTAGTCATGGAACTAGATTTTCCTAGGAACAATTGATCAGAAATGAGACTTCGGGACGAAGTCCTTTTAAGGGGGGTAGATTGAAATACCCCAAACACTAATTACCTTACTTAATAAGGAATTAAATTACATATAGCTAGATGATCAACAATAAATCATCTAATGAGCAATACTTATCATAAATGTTGGTGTATAAATGCATAGTCCAAAATGGACACTAAATCATACATGTAACCTCTAATCAAGAGGGAACAACATTAAGGAGAAAATAGCTCCTAAAACTAATACTATATGTAATATTCTAATACATATATCAATGTCACAATTAAAGTGATAAAATTACATGGGATGATTTACATAGTCAAACCAAGATTTCAAAGACAACATCACTCAATTATACACATTTAAACAAGGAATATTATATACTATCATCCAACATATTAATAATTCATTATACACCATTAATGTGCATTATTAATACATTAAAGTCAAAAGGAAAATCTTTCCCAAGTGTATAACCGTATACCTATGTAAAAGAAGGGAAAAGAAATGCTGAAAAGCAAGATAGAAAACAAAGAAAAATACCTTACAAGTACACCTAGCTAAATAAAATCCTAACTAGCTAATTCCTCTCCTTTCTCCCTTAAATCTTGGCTGAGACAAAATTCCAGCCCACCTCCACCACCCTTCTCTCGGTTGTTGCAACCAGGAAGGAACAAGACAAAAAAAAAAACTAGATTAGACAAGCATGGACAAGTACAATCTAAAGGTTGAATTGGAAAAAAAAAACTAGCACTAGCATCATCATTCCCTAGTTCCTTACTCCTTCGGCTGTAACTCAGCTCCAGCCCATCCATTCAGCCGCCTGCATACAAGAAAAGAGGGATAGAGGACAGTAACAAGTACATGGGAAAGAGGGACAACAAGTACACATTATGACATAACCTTACCAAAATATCACTCCCTTGCTTATTTCCTTTCTCTGGTGCGGTTGTCAATACTACCAACACCCACCTTTCCTTCAGACCATACTGCCATACTCATAGAAACTCACCTTCTTCTTTCTTTTTCTGTTGACTGCAACACCCAACCCCATCCTGCTTTCTGTACCGAGAACATCAACAAACTTGCAACCAGAAAACAAACTCCAACAGCCATGATCATCTCCCACCTTTCTCTTGTGTTTTAAACATTCTAACCCCACCTTCCACACCAGAAAATTACCCACAACCTTCCTGCACATACAACCCTGAAACCACTGAGCAAGAACCGACACAATACAGCCATACATCATCATACTAGCAGAAACGGTGAGCATGAAAAAAAAAAAAACTGAAACACATTCTCATTTCTCCTCTGTTGTGTCCGATAATCTGCCAATTTCAACACAGTTTTTCCTTCCTCTCTCGCACCAGTTGAAGAGCATTTTCCTAGCCTTCTTGAGCAGACAAGAACCACCGTTGTCCCCTTGCAGTAACAAGCAACAGCAGCAGTCAAATAAGGTGAGGAAAAGAACCGCATGAAACTTCTTGTTCCTTTTTCTTCGGTTGCCTTGTCCTGAAGATAATGCTCTTAACACTTCTCTTGAACCTTCTCCTACGCACCAACTGAAGGAAGTCCCAACTTCTTTGAACACCAGTAAACCGCCTGAATCAGCCAACAACAGCCTGGTAAAACCTGGTAAGCAAAATGATATGAAACTCCATATTTTCCCCTCTGTGTTGTCCGAAAAACACACTGTTTTCAATGCTGTTTAAAACCCTCTCTTTACACCAGTTGAAAGAGTTCTCCTTCCCAGTTTTCCTTGAGCAAAACGACCCTGAAACAGCTAACAGTAACATGGTGAAAACAGGTAAGGAAAGTACAATAAACTTCACGTCCCTTTTTGTTTCTCTGTTCTGTCCGAAAAGAAATGCTTCTTCAAACACTGGTTTAACTCTCCTCCTTGCGCTAGTTTTAAGAATCTTCAGTCTCCCTCTTGTACAAACAAAGCTGACATTGTCAACCTGCAACAACAGCCATCAAAAGAAGGTGAGAAAGCACAAACCTTCCTCCTTCTTCTCTCGGTTCCTGTCCAGAATTAATACACCCCTATTAACCCTCTCAAAATCTTCTATGTACACCAACTGAAGGAGTTTCTCCCAGCCTTTCTTGGAACTAAACCGCCACTGAGAAACCTGCAGCAGCAAACAGGAAGTACCAAGCAATATAAGGTGAGAATATGCTCTAAAAACGTCACTTTCTCCTACTGAGATATGTGTCCGAAAATGAACTACTATTAACACCCTCTTCCACCCTCTCATGTGCACTTACTGAAGGGATTCCCAGCTCCCTTTGGTGAATAAAAAACGCTGCTGCAACTCACCATGAAAACTCTCAAGAGCTGAGGTATAAACCGATGTGTATAACAGTTTTTTTTTTAGCTCTTCCTCTTGACCTTTCTTCCCCTGACTTTTCATGAAAATAAGACCCATTTTCTCCTCTGTTAGGTGACCGAAGCTATTGGTAAACCTCTGCAAACTAATGGTAAGCATCCCTCTTGTAATGCTCTAAGATTCATGCCTTAAACTAACTAAACAAGTCCTGGAGAATCCATGGACTGAACACTTTTTTTTTTTTCCTAATGCATGCTACGGCTGATGGGGGCACCACCTCATGAAAGCGCTTGGAAGTTGCAGTACATTTCAAGGGGGGAAATCAAACCAAAAATTTAACCAGGTAACTCACATACTGAGGTCTAAAGTTACGTGGGTTTTTAAACAAAAAAATTAGTAATACAAAACTAATCTAATATGTACCATTACCGAGGGGATAGAAGGCTGGAGAAGAAAGCAGATTAATAATACCAAGGGGACTAGAATGCTGGGCAGAAAGTTTAGTGACCAAGAACAAGGTAAACTAAAGCCTAACCCATGCTTTAAAGTTTTAGAATTCATGATACGGTGACAGTAAGGTTATTGCCGAGGAGCATGAGCATACATACTAGTGTAATCTGCACATTAAATTTAGACCGGAAGTTGTGGGATGATAGTTTAGTGAAGCTAGATAAATATAACCCACGTAATCAAATTTGTGCTATATAACATGGAAAAAAAAATGATACAAAAACAGCTGGGAATAAACTAGAACAACCGTGGGGATTTTAGTGATTTTTTTTGGAAACATTTTAATGATATTTTGGAGCTAAATTTAAGCTATATTTAAGGCAACTTTCTTAAGCCAAGTATATTACTTATTCAAACCTTAAATCGTAATTATTGAATTTTGGATTAAGGAAAAAGAATTATATAGATTTTTGGTGTTAATTGAAATTATAACAAACATGATTATCTACGAACACCTTAGGGAAATATTAGTGAGGAGTATTAAGTCATAATAGGATTTGAACAAGTTATAAAACTCATAAACATTTAAATGAACAAAGGATTTTATATGGGGGTAAAAACCGGAATTTAATAAATTATGGGGTATAGAACACAATTAAAAACCGTAGGCATTTATTCATAAATTTAAAAATATAAAATATAAATTTTATAAAAGTAAAAGGGATTAAATGCAAAGAAAGGAAATAAAGTCGGGCAATTCGTAAATAAAAAGGAAATGTGGGTAGAGAGAGGAATATAATGGTCAACTATGACCATATAAGAGGTTTGACTAATTTTGGAATTTAAATCAACTATATAGAAGATTAAATAAATTTTAAACGAAAAATGGAATCTTTGGAACAATATGGGTCTGGAGTAGAAATACGGAAAATATAAGGACTGTAATGTGATTTTAAAGTCCCTAGGGGTTTGTTTGGGATAATTAAAAAATTCAGGGTATTTTTGGTAATATAACAAATTAAGTGTATAATATATAGTTTTGGTTTTAAAATGTAACTATTATAAAACTATAGGGGATAAGTTGTAAATTACCGGAAGTTAGGGTGTAAACGGGAAATTAAATTAAGTTAGTGAGCTATATGAAATTTGGAAGAAAAATCTAGGTTGAAATTGAGATTTAAATAATTATTATGTATAATATAAAGTTAAGTGTTACAATTGTAAGTATACAAAATAAAGAAAGGTAAATTACAAATAAAAAGAAAGCTATGAGCTGGAAGGGATTTCCGAAAGTATATATATATAAATAGTGTGGCTGGAGCGTAAATATAAATATGCATGGTGTGTATATTAAGGTTGAAAAACCTTAGGTTATAATCAAATAGGAGTAGAAATGCTATAAGAATAAAAATTCGGTTGGGTTGGTAAATAATAAAAAGAGATGGGAAAGAAACGTAAATTTCCAAAAGATGTACAATGTGGTACTGAATGTGCGTTACGTATATATATGTATATATTGTCTATATAGGGTAAGGTTGAAAACATATGTTATAATTAAATAAGAGAGGAAGCAAAACAAGGTTGTAATGGAATAAATGACATTATGTTAAGATATAAAGGGGTATGTCATAAGAAATTATTATAGCATAAACATACCTAATGAACGTTTGCATGAAATGACGAATAAATTCATTACGAGAATGTTACAATTCGTATAACATGACTTCTAAGGAAATGACAACATATAATATGACCGGCAAGTCATGTACGTTGTTATATGGTTAGAAATAAAATGTAACGTGATTAAAATTAATATATATAGCAACAACTATATATTAAACGCATGCATATGTAATTAACTATGCACCCACGTGAGAACGGGAGCGTAAACGACCACATATACAAAGAATGTATACATACACGTAAACGACCAGGTAATATGTAAGTTATCAAAGGATTTAATTCTCGATGGAAAAATATTGTCGAATTAACGAACAACGCGTACTCGCAAACTGTAACGTACAATAATATCTAGATCCCAAGAGTAACAAAAAAAAACAAGTTGAACGGATAATCGACTAAGAATAAATTACATGATAGAGGTTAGAGCTTATCTTGACACGATGAGGTAGGTTCGGGATGTAAATACTAATGTTAGAATATAATTTTCAGTAGTCCGAGTTACGAGTGTTGAGTTACGAAGGATTAAAGGGTGAGCGTGATTCTACACGCTAGCACTACATCGGTGTACGGTACGTTCTGTATGGTCCGAGTGTTCCTGAGGGCCTCCTCGGGTTCTGGTATGTGTGTATGCATGACAAGAGTGATATGTTTGCTATGTGTTGTGGTTGTGGATTTAAATGCTTATTGTTTCGCGACCTTATTTTACGCGACGGATTACAATTTGGAAATTGTATACGAAAACTCGGATCGGATTGTGGATGGTAATATGGAAATGGTAAAAGAAAATAACTGTGATCTTATTATATAAACCTGAGGATGAACGCAGCCTAGGCGACGTCTAGGCGAAGGTAAACGACCTTAAAGGTCCTTACATTGAGAATACACTCTACATAACCTAAGCATAGATCTTAGGTAAAGGTCACGGACCGAATTACATGGTGGAATTAAGTAAACAATTAAGATGAGGAAAATAAACCCAGGGTAGTCACGGACTACATGGTTGCGCATAGGTGATCACCAAAGAGAGGGAACGACCGGATAGGGTTCTCTCGCTATGGAAACTCCAACGAGCCGGATACGATCGTTGGTCAGAGGGCACTGCTGTTGGTGCAATGGCTCCGGCCGTCAGGCCTCTGCGGACTCCTGACAAACCGCACTATTATAGTGCACCAGAGCGACTGCTCCAGAAGGGGAAGCTTATACGGGTTGTCCTAACATGACGCCCACTTTAATTGAACAAGTTAAGTAAAAATGGCTCCGGCCGTCAGGCCTCTGCGGACTCCTGACAAACTGCACTGTTAAAGTGCATCAGAGCGACTGCTCCTGAAGAGGAAGTTTATACGGGTTGTCCTAACATGACGCCCAACTTAATTAAACAAACTAAATAAAAGTTACGAAATGATATAAGGAAATATTCTTAGCCCTGAACAACGAAACAAGAATGCCTCTAGGCCGTATAACAAGATTGTCCAAGAGAGTGTAACTCTCGCACCGTTAATTGATGTTGTTTATATACTTGCTTATTGCTTGTTGTGGATCGTTATGGTGATTGTATGAATTTATTGTATGGACTTATATGTGTGATGATTATTGTTATATTGTTACTGTAAATGAAAATGGTACAGCATGAAATTGGAACAGCATGTTAACAATTGGGCTAAATAACTTGAGTAGTCTTAGGGTTCATGAAGGTTATATAGTTCGTGCTCAGCGTTGGCTGAGCCTATACGGCCCCCACTTTCAGGATTGGAGCGGATTAAGTTCAAACGCGAGCGCGGGAGTTTGGGATAGTCGACGGTCTACCCATATGCGACACGGTTACTTAAGTTTACTGTTTTCGAACATTATGGAATTTAGTTAGATAGATGGCTCACTGTTCTTTTGGAATTTATTCGGTTTGTAATTTTAGTTGTATTAAATCTCTGTCATCACAGCGGTAGTGTAGATTGGATAGATGGTAAACGCTTCGTTACTCGCATGGGCGGGTAATGGCGGGTAACACCCGGTTTCTTTTGTGTACGTCTTTTAATTACCGATGCGAATCGACTGATTATTATGTTAGGCGCGCTAGTTAAACTGGATTTTAGAGTAGGGGTGTTACAATTTTACTCAATACTCAAGTTAGGAGTTAGGTAGTTAGGAATTAGTAGAAGTCAGTACTTCATTTCCATACACCCATACAATACACAAGTACACATACTTACACATGCTCTCCATTTCCATTCATGCATTTCATGAATTATACAAACTAAATGTTCAAGAGAATACAACAAGAACAATATAGTTCAAACACAATTAAGTGCAATAAAAGTCCGATTCGTGCATTTATCTTATATGAGTGATCACATAAGCACACAATTGGGGTAACCAGGTTAGGATACAGAGCATGAGGAAATCATACCGTTCACTGTCACAATGTACTACCGGGTCCCTTCGATGTTCAACTATTTGATTCCTATACATGCATGAAGTTGTATGATCAATGATCTATTATTGATCCAACTTACCCCTTCATTAATACTCATAATGTATACTTACTATTCCTTTACATTCATACTTGATTATGAAACCATTCTTTTCCTTGTTACTTTTTAAACTTGCTTCCTTACTCATTTACTTATTTCCTTACCGTTATTACTTCATTAATGGGGTATTACTACTTACATATGCGTATCTGTCTACAGGCATATATATACATACATATGATTAGTGTAATCATATAATAAAAATATATATTTTTTTGTTTTTGACTCGACCGACCTTGCAAGTCTGGTCCCCAAGGTCGGTCCAAGTTAGTAAGTTTTGATACGGCAAAATTCCAGGCTCGACCGACCTCTACGAGTCGGTCGCAAGTGCGGTCCATTCCAGTAGCTTTTGTAACACCCCAACATATAACAACATACTTAACAAAACTGCAGCGGAAAATACACATCATCACAAACTTAACTCATCGGTGTTACACGCCGTTACCCACCCACGTGGCTAACAAGGCTAACATTTACACAACTGTATCGGTCTGATGGACTAGTTCCCCGAGCAACTACACATTACCAACTCCGCTATCACTACCAACATTCATTATACAGAAACCTTCCAACTGTACCGAGTATTTACAACTAATGCCGAGAACAAATTCGGTCTTACTACACCTACAAATTACAAGTAATTGCATCAATTACCCGTACACAATAACTACCCCGTCCTACTCTCGAACGGCTCCAGCTCCTTGTACCTGAAACAGAAAAAGGAAAGAAAGGGTGGCCCCCCAGGGGCTCAGCACCTTTGCTGGTATGGTAATCCCGCAGCCCACATGCTACCGGGCCACGCACAACTATTTGTCGTCTTAGCATGCGGTTGATTACATTTTAATCAAGCATGTGAAACATAAACTCACGACACAATACATTTCACCCCAAGGGCTTAACAAAATAACTCATCCATACTTAACCAATCACTCTTTGAGTTCTTCCACCCTATAGTATTTCTCCTCTAACAGAGCTATTTCCTCAATAGACGACATTTACCCACTATCGGTTTCCACAAACGTCTCTTTTACATACTAGGAACCATATCTATGATCCTCATATTTCACTTCTAAGCGACATATAACATCACATCACATTAACTTTGCAACATACAAATAACACATACATAACGGGTACGGATCTCTTAGGAACCGGCCCAAACATAGTTAATAAACTGGTGAGCCTAGGGAATGATATCACCCCCATGTTAAGCTTGTTATAACAAAACTCATTACCGCCCTAATAGTCGGACGAGTAACTTACCTAAAGATGGATCGGATTTAGTGACCCGAACACACCACATAAAACACATGTTCCCCCTAAACCGATCGTAAGTCAGAATAGCTAAGCTTTGGGATAAGATAATGGGAGATCATAACCCATGAGGGAAACAACCATAACAGAGATAAGGTAAAGCTAAAAAGGATACCCACTCCCAAACAACGCGCGACCGGCCAAACGGATTCCTCACTACTGTTAGTACATACCTACTTTAATTTCGTTAGAACTCCACTACGGAGTCTATCGTACTTACACACCATACAGTATTACTCTGGGTTAAACATACAAGGGAGATCCCTACATTCAACACACAAATCACACAATTAACTCACGCATAGTCGTGGTAGAACGCCCCCGGTTCGGTCGTTAATCCGAATACAAACTCTATGTGATCCTAGACTCAGTTAGCTAAGGTTTAACACTTTCGAGGTTAAATGGTATCGGGAACTAGTGCGCCACATAAATGAATTACTGTAAACTCATTACATGTTTTATCTTACAACGTGGCAAACATACAGAAAAACACATTGGCATACAAGCCGGTTGTAATCCGGTAGGACACAGGTTGCAAGAAAACCATACCTGTCACCGGGTCCACTTTATCATGTCCATTTATGTTCCTCGAGCAATTCTCGAACAACTGACAAACATCACATGTACTTTTATTAACATCGGGGTAACATGTTTGATTAAAGTCTAATGCATAACTACCCTCGTTAACTAGTTAAACAACTTGACATTTTAACTTGTTTTACTTTCACATTTATTACAACTTTCCACCACTTGTTGTCTTTATATCACATCTAACATGTCCTTAACATCCTTAACCATCATTACTTATCAATCCCCATCTTACACATCATTTTATACCTTAAACACATCTATAGAGTGGTCCGGGACTTGGTCCTTACCTTAAGTCCCGGATCAACACTTACACAAACTCACGTATGTTTTGATAGGTGGTCCGGACCTTGTACTCACCCTAAGTCCCAGACCAAGACAGTCTTGTACTCTCGTTACATTTAACAGGGTGGTCGGGACTTCATACAGGTCCTAAGTCCCGGACCAGTCTAGGAAAAAAAACTCTCGGGTGATTTAAGGAGGGTGGTCGGGGTCCTTGTACAAGACCCAAGTCCCGGACCTATATCTATTTTAACTCTCGGCCTATTTTGCACTCTGGTCCGGGACATGACCCAGACTTAGGTCCCGGAACCCAACCTACAGAATCGACGTACTTGCAATTTTCAAGTCCTGCTACGTAAGTTCTTAAACCATCATATGTATAAACTTCCCAGTACACTCTTAATCAAAAAACTTCACCAAATTTAACCACATACACAACATAGTGCACAATTTAAATACATAGCACTTAGGCTCTTAAAATGCATAAATCTTAAACACTGAATTTCCCACAATATATTTGCGTTTGACCTGCAAATACACACAATAATACGTATGTCCTTACTAGTCTCTTGAGAACATTTTCTAAGTCATTTACCATTGGCTTCTTTAGGTAGTTTCAGTAGACAACATAACATTAATTTTCCAAAGGAATTATAAGCTATTTTGGAGCATAATTACCTCCTTTCCTCACAAGTTCTTTCTTGTTTCAGAAATCGGTAAGGATATTTGCTCGCTTGTCAACTTAGAACTTGAAGAGAGTTTGGAAATGTGTCAAGAGAGGACTCCAACCCAGTCCTTGAAAGGTGGAATGAAGCTAGAACAAGGCAACGTAAGAACAACATTTAAGGCAAATTTTCGAACATAGAACATGGAGGAAACATCATTTTTCTTTGAGTTTTCCTTACCTTGAACAAAGGAGCACAATAATATATGGAAAAGATGAACTCAAGCTCCTTCCATGGAGATTCCTCTTGGCACCAAAATGGAGCTCTTGAAGATTTGAAAGGACTAGGTCGAAGAGCTTGACGAGACTAAGAGATCGGTGGTCTTAGTTTTTAATTGGACAAGTATGCTAGAAGTTACAAGGATTTGAAGATGGAATTGGTGCTGGTGCTGTATTATCGTGAAAGAGAGCAAGGAGGGGATAGTCTACGTGAGACAGCAAGGAGGAATGAGAGGATTCACTGATTGCAAATGCTTTGAAGATAATTGTTACGTAAAGAAAAATAGTGCTTATAAAGTAGTATAGTATTTTATTATGTCTTCCTTCACTATTTGATTGCAGGTGGTGGTGACTCACTTACAAAATACCGGCCACCATATATTACTTAGGGGTATTAGTCTTTATTGCCTGTTTATACCCAAAATTTGACCCCCTGGTTAAGGTCTACGAGTTGTGAGAGCCATCTCCATCAAACAATAAGAGACTCCGCCCGATCGGCGTGTTCCAGGGCCAGAGGAGCAGTTTTGTCGTTGTCAGGGGCGTTTTCGTAATTTTTAAGGCTTCTGAGTTCTCCTATAGGCTTTCTCTCTCCTCCAAAGGGTGCCCAAATCAGCTCGAAATGCTTTGATATTTTAACCCATGATAGAGGATGACATTTTAAGCATAATGGCGTTGGAATTTTGATTTTTCGAATTTCCAATAATTTTCTAGCAATTTCTGATTGAATCTGACGAGAAATTCAATTTAAAAATGCTCCAGCATTTAAAAAATTCGTTTCCACCTCAGAAAATTCATAATATCCATTCTTGACATGTGGTTAAAATTTCATAGCAAAATTCCTTTGGGAGGTTACTCAGTTAAAATATCGAAAAATCTTACTTTTACTAGATTCTCTTTATCTTTAAGAAAGTCTATATAAGGGGATAGGTTTTTGGATAAAATCAGAACCTCACATGCTGAAGAACCCTAGAGAGTCAGAAAACACGGCCTCCTCTCTCTCTCTCACGTTTTCCAACACCCGGCCACCCAAATCATACTGAAAGTCCCCCGAAATCACCATCTAAACACGTTTTCCAATCCCCAAAGCACCAATAACCATCAAAACCTCACAAAAACACCTCTAAAACGTGAAGAACAGCAAGAACAACCAACAACCAGAAGCTGGGTCGAAATCCTCTCGGGTCTGCCATCAACGGAGCACTCGACGAGTCCCGGTGTGAAGAAACGTTGTGAATCCGAAGGTAAAACAGGTAGAAACTCCACTTCCCTGATTCACCACGGTATTATCTGTCTTGCCTCAAAATTTGGGCTCAAACTAACCTTCGTAGGCTTCTGTATTGCTGTTTATTTAGGCCTCTGTCAGATAACTTGTTTGCTAAGTTTCGTGCTTAATTCGAATTCAAATTGAAAACTTTCAATCACTAACGTCTTGTACATCTTTCAGGCTACACACCCATAAAATTTGAGCTCAAAAACCCTCGGGAACCTTCTAAACCCCTGTCCGTGGGTGGTCCGTGACCTCGGACCTGTGTCCGGGACCTCGGACGCGGTGTCCGAGACCACGGACGCCCACGGACGGCGGCGGGATTTTGAAATTCAAAATTTAGGTTTTTCTAATGATGTCCGGCCCACGGACAGCCTGTCCGTGGCCCCGGACTTTGCAAATTTTCGTTTTCCTTTAATTCGACTTTTCTGTATATTTAGGTTAACTGGGGTCCGTGGTCTCGGACATTAGGTCCGTGGCTACGGACGGAAACAAAATTTGACCTAATTCTGCCTCCGAAACCCTAGTTTAGGTAGCTTTCAATTTCACTTTAATTTCTGTCAAAAAATGCTAAAAAACACAAAAAAACAGAAGCGCGCACTTAGGTTAAAAACGACTCGTAATAAGCCGTAATTAAACTAAGTAGAGGAAAAACGACCTAGGAGGGGTAATGAAAGTAATTGAACCCTAATTAAGTCGAATATTAAGCCCCCGAACCCGAACTCTCCTTTCCTAATTTGATCTAGGTTAAAATTAGGTGGCGACTCATAATAGGTTCCAGTGAGCTAGCTTAGGTTTTAATAATTATTGTTATATGACATAGTTATTAATCTTAGGCTATAAGTGGACCTAAACCCGATTAGATCCCAATCAACTTTAATCAACATAGGATAGGGTTTAAAATCGAGGCTCACAGACTGGCGACTCTGCTGGGGACAAGATTCTTAATATTAACTTGTTTAATTTTAAGAAAGAGGCTTAACTTGAAATGTTTATTTATGGCTTTTATTACATTGTTTGTTTATCTTTGTGCGCACTTTAATTCCTGCACCTTTGCATCATATGAGAGCGAGGGTCCACGCAAACCGATTTCACCCCGGGACCCGTTTAAGGGTCCCCTGTCAGGGACTCACACCTTTTAGGTGATGTGAATAAGCGGGGGAAAAGAGGAGGGTGTCGTCTAACCACACCCCCTTAATACCTGGGCCTTAGCCCCAAGCGTTTTCCTGGCGGTGCCCTTACCTAGCCCATTGTTTGGTCAGTCAAAGACCCGACCGTAGACGCACACCTTTAGGTGATGTGAAAAGAGTGGGGAAGCCCAAAGAGAATAGCGTGCAAGCCCTATTCCTTTGTGGTGACCTGGGCCCATGCCCCAAGCACCTCTCCGGATCGATCCATACCCAATTTGGTTGAAGCGTCTAGTAAGGACATGTTGAACTTGTGTGGGCCTTGTTTGCTTGTATGATCGGCCCACTGCCAGCCTAGAAATTGATAGGAACTCTTCCTATGTCAACTCAGCCCAACCTGGAATTCACGACTTCATTGTTTTGCGGCCCTAAGGCCCTGTTTGGTTTGAATAAATGAATTGTTTGTTTGGGCTCTGGCCCAAAAGTTTAGACCTAGGTGATTTCTCTCTTTCGGCCCAATTTGAATTATCAATTTAGTTCTAGGCCCATGAAAACAAATCCACCGAAAGCAGTTCATGAAAATCCATCAGGCCTTTCCGTTTCAGGGTTTATTCTAGTCTAGAAAGACTTCCCGCTCGGGCTTTGGCCCAAAATCCTAGGTATAAGTACCATCTTTTAGGCCCAATCAGAAGTACTCGGCCCCAAATTCCAATTCACATCTGGGACATGGTTTAGAGATCATTTCGGCCCATGCGCCCTCTATCTAGCCCAAACACATTTTGGCCCAGGTGCCAAATTCTTAGAATATTCCAAGTGCCACACTCATAACTCACTTAATCTGGGCCCATAGACCAATTCATAGTTTTGGCCCACGAACTTTGCTCTGAAACCAAAATTTTGGCCCATAACATTTGAATCCCAGAAAGTTTGTGCAACCCATTCATTCTAGTTTCTGGCCTCAAGGCCCAACAAGATTATCAAACGAATCTTAGGCTTCAAGGTTTCTCTCGGCCCAGTGGCACATTCACGGTCCATGTGGCTTCCTTCGGCCCGTTTACTCCACTTCCAGATTAAGGGTATTCAGGCCCGCACATCCGTTCCAGTCTAGAAGTCCCTCTGGCCCATATTTCTTACTTCAATCTGAAATCGTTCTGGCCCAAGTGCCACAATCCCAAATCATTCCGGCTCAAGTGCCATTTTCCTAAACACATTCAGGCCCAAGCGCCACATCCTCAAACACTTTCTGGCCCAAGTGCCACATATTCTAAACATTCCGGCCCTAGTGCCACAGTCTCACAACATGTTCTGGCCCCAGTGCCGCATCCTCACTCCGTCCCGAGTGCCAACCCGCTTATGAATCATTCTGGCATGTGTGCCTCACTTTCAATTCATCCAGGCCTGAGTGCCTATCCACATCCACTACCTTGATCACATACATCCCATGTGTCTCGCCACACTCCCTTCTCCACATGAAACTCATTCTTGCGCAGGGAATATCTCACCACCTTGTCGGCTTCCACACTTGTCACCTCTCAATAGAAAGTTTCACCGTACACTGAAAGAATCCCACTACCATGTTTTACTTTCATCACTACATCACTCCACCAAAACAGCAAGACTTCACATACAGCCACCTCCAACGGATAACTTGGGTATTCAAAAGGCTTGTCAAAAAACCCCACAACAATACTGGGGGCAATCTGAGTTAAGGAATGATAATGTCTATTTCATTTGTTTAAATGTGCAAACAAGTCTCTGAGTGAACGTTTCGCGAGAGTGCCTTGAGCGGTAAAACCAAGAGTGAAAGAGCGTGTCATTTTTACACGACTCCAGAGAGGTCACATTCAAAGGTAAGGCAAATGGCATGACTCCGATCGAAGGAGATAATTTGTAAATTTACGCTTAAACCTGCGAAAAGTAACAAAGAACGGATACACAACTATCAGGAATGACGAAGCACCTAGGTACAGCACCACATAGCCAAAAGCTTGTGAACCCTGACGTTAAACCCTAGGCACCCCGCTGAGCCTTTCATATATCCCCTTTTGATATTATGAACTCCACAAAGTAACCCGGCCAATGATGAATGTTCGACCCGGTGACCAAAGGAAGCGAGGAGCCCGACTCTCAGATAATATTCTCATCAGTCCAGAGAAGCAATGCCGCTATCAGCATGACAAAGCGATCCGCAAATGGTCCTAGAGTGACACAGGATCCAAAGAGCTCACATCAAAACAGCTCTCGAAGCCCAAAACCGGGAAACACAAGAACCCCGAAGGCAAAGTCAAGAAAGGATAAAGAAAAAAGGCAAACCCGAAGTGCCTCGAAGAAATCCAAATGGCAAAGAGAAGAGAAATGGTGTAAAGGACAACTTCAAAGTCCAAGTCCAGAAGCTCAAAAACAACGACAACACAAAGCAGCTAGACGACTTCAAGACAAAGAAGATGAATCCGAGAGAAGACACAAAGTGCAGCTTTGGTCACCCCTTTAAACTCCACATACCTCAAACATCCCTCCATGGTCCCATTGTCTTGCATCACACCCCATGGCCACGTTATAAGCCTCAAAGACTTCCGACTTGGTGGTTGTGTATCCAATCACGTGAAAGTAACAGATTGAATGCGTAAATTCATCAAATATCAAATTCAATGGTCTAGAAGTTGTGACCGTAAGTGAGAAACGAGTGTAAACACCAAACACGTCGAGTGTAGGTTAGGAAGCACCATATCAGAACATAAGCCTTGACCCTGTGAGGACGAGACTCATTTGCACGTTTGATCAAAGAAAATACTGGGGGCAATTGATCGTTCCGATCAATTGCCATGAACTCTAGCTCAGATTGTCCTAAGGAAAATACTGGGGGCAATTGTTGGTTCCAACAATTGCCATGACAACACCAATTGAAACCTAAAGCTTGAGCACCACCATCCCACCACAGGCATAAGCCCTTACCACCACATCAAACACCACAAGCCCACATAAGCCTTTACTTTCACACCATACACCACACAAGCCCAAACCACTACACAGGCCCACATAAGCCCTTACCTTTACATCATACACTATACCCCACCGATGGCATGTTCATCTCCTAGGAGATAAATTACAAGTCCGAAATCTATGGTCAGGAAATGATAATTTCACCTTCCTTTTCAGTAAACAGAATTTTCTTCAAACACTGCCACGTTTGGCACCTTTTCCAACAAATTCATGTTTTGGACGAGTATCTTTCATATATTTTGATTGTATACATCTTATCATCATTGCCATGTTTGGCACTCCAGTAATCAGTTCTCATCATTTGCACGAGACCATTATCTTCCTAACTCATTTTTAGTTCGAGACCCAAAGCGGTGCGAGGCCTGCAGCTTCCTCATTCAGTACGAGACCTAGCATCTTCATTCAGTGCAAGACCCATCTTTTCCTTCAGTGCGAGACCTACCATCTTCATCAGTACGAGACCCATCATTTTCAAGACTTTAGTACAAGACATCTTCATTCAGTGCGCGACCCAGAATCAGTGCGGAATCCAGCTTTTTCTTCATCCATTTAGTACGAGACTTCAGTGCGAGACCAAGCATCTTCATCAGTGCGAGACCATCAATTTCGTTAGTGCGAGACCCATCATCTTCATCAGTGCGAGACCAAGCATCTTCATCAGTGCGAGACCTATCATCTTCATCAGTGCGAGACCTATCGTCATCATCCAGTGCGAGACCAGTACGAGACCTAGTATCATCTTCAGTGCGAGACAAGTACGAGACAGAGCGTGATCTAAGTTGGCGGGGCAGAGGCAATAAGTCCCCATCTTCATGTCAACTTCTTGGAGAAACAACTAGTGGGCAGTGGCAATAAGTCCCTTGGTAATCTAGAAGTTATCCCAGCACCCCAGTTGGTGGGCAGAGGCAATAAGTCCCCATAGTATACCAACCAGGAGCATTGGAACGGGTTTCGGTCCCCCAGAAGCATCCGAGCATCATCGGCATTATCATCAGCATCATCAGCATCATCAACACCATCGGCATTATCATCAGCATCAGCATCATTTGCATCATTAGCATTTCAGCATTCTTGCATTTGCATCCAGTTTCCACATTTCAGGTAGTCAACCTTAGAATAGCTTGACATCATTATCATCATTTCAGGTAGTCAACGCCTTAGAATAGCTTGACATCATTTTATCACTTTAGGTGGTCAGCGCCTTAGAATAGCTCGACATCATATCATCATTCAGGTAGTCAACGCCTTAGAATAGCTTGACATCATTTCATCATTTAGTGGTTAGCCTTTATAGCCTAGAATAGCTCGCAACATATCATCATTTCAGGTAGTCAACGCCTTAGATAGCTTGACATCATTTCATCACCTTAGGTAGTCAGCGCCTTAGAATAGCTCGACAGCATAATCATTTTAGGTAGTCAACGCCTTAGAATAGCTTGACATTGTATCATCCTTATAGGTAGTCGGCACCTTAGAATAGTCTGACATTACCTCATTATTACCTCTAGGTAGTCAGCGCCTTAGAAAAGCTCGACAATGCTTTGTAGCTTAGGAAGTCAGCGCCTCCGAATTGCTGGGCATCGTTAACCCGGTTTCACACAACTGGAGGATTCTGTGGAGTCCAAAATTTTGGGGCACCACTCAAGCATCAACCAGACTTTTCACATTCGTTACAAAGTCCAGTTGACGGGGGGCAATCTGTTATACCCAAAATTTTGACCCCCTGGTTAAGGTCTACGAGGTTGTGAGAGCCATCTCCATCAAACAATAAGAGACTCCGGCCCGATCGGCGTGTTCCAGGGCCAGAGGAGCAGTTTGTCGTTGTCAGGGGCGTTTTCGTAATTTTTAAGGCTTCTGAGTTCTCCTATAGGCTTTCTCTCTCCTCCAAAGGGTGCCCAAATCAGCTCGAAATGCTTTGATATTTTAACCCATGATAGAGGATGACATTTTAAGCATAATGGCGTTGGAATTTTGATTTTTCGAATTTCCAATAATTTTCTAGCAATTTCTGATTGAATCTGACGAGAAATTCAATTTAAAAATGCTCCAGCATTTAAAAATTCGTTTCCACCTCAGAAAATTCATAATATCCATTCTTGACATGTGGTTAAAATTTCATAGCAAAATTCCTTTGGGAGGTTACTCAGTTAAAATATCGAAAAATCTTACTTTTACTAGATTCTCTTTATCTTTAAGAAAGTCTATAAGGGGATAGGTTTTTGGATAAAATCAGAACCTCACATGCTGAAGAACCCTAGAGAGTCAGAAAACACGGCCTCCTCTCTCTCTCTCACGTTTTCCAACACCCGGCCACCCAAATCATACTGAAAGTCCCCCGAAATCACCATCTAAACACGTTTCCAATCCCCAAAGCACCAATAACCATCAAAACCTCACAAAAACACCTCTAAAACGTGAAGAACAAAGAAGAAAACCAACAACCAGAAGCTTGGGTCGAAATCCTCTCGGGTCTGCCATCAACGGAGCACTCGACGAGTCCCGGTGTGAAGAAACGTTGTGAATCCGAAGGTAAAACAGGTAGAAACTCCACTTCCCTGATTCACCACGGTATTATCTGTCTTGCCTCAAAATTTGGGCTCGAACTAACCTTCGTAGGCTTCTGTATTGCTGTTTATTTAGGCCTCTGTCAGATAACTTGTTTGCTAAGTTTCGTGCTTAATTCGAATTCAAATTGAAAACTTTCAATCACTAACGTCTTGTACATCTTTCAGGCTACACACCCATAAAATTTGAGCTCAAAACACCCTCGGGAACCTTCTGAAAACCCCTGTCCGTGGGTGGTCCGTGACTCGGACCTGTGGTCCGGGACCTCGGACGCGGTGTCCGAGACCACGGACGCCCACGGACGGCGGCGGGATTTTGAAAATTCAAAATTTAGGTTTTTCTAATGATGTCCGGGCCCACGGACAGCCTGTCCGTGGCCCCGGACTTTGCAAATTTTCGTTTTCCTTTAATTTCGACTTTTCTGTATATTTAGGTTAACTGGGGTCCGTGGTCTCGGACATTAGGTCCGTGGCTACGGACGGAAACAAAATTTGACCTAATTCTGCCTCCGAAACCCTAGTTTAGGTAGCTTTCAATTTCACTTTAATTTCTGTCAAAAAATGCTAAAAAACACAAAAAAACAGAAGCGCGCACTTAGGTTAAAACGACCTCGTAATAAGCCGTAATTAAACTAAGTAGAGGAAAACGACCTAGGAGGGGTAATGAAAGTAATTGAACCCTAATTAAGTCGAATATTAAGCCCCCGAACCCGAACTCTCCTTTCCTAATTTGATCTAGGTTAAAATTAGGTGGCGACTCATAATAGGTTCCAGTGAGCTAGCTTAGGTTTTAATAATTATTGTTATATGACATAGTTATTAATCTTAGGCTATAAGTGGACCTAAAACCCGATTAGATCCAATCAACTTAATCAACATAGGATAGGGTTTAAAATCGAGGCTCACATGCCAATTAAATTACATATGTTGACATATGTTACAAAACTAGCTTATTTTAGGTACTATTCATAAAAGCAAGACACATAGAATGAAATTCTGATTCCCATTGATTTAAATTCCAAATGTGATACTAAGTATACACATATTAATTAAAGGTAATGATGGACATTTAGCATTCAAAACTCACTTACAAGACAATTTTTTAAAATGTGCTTTAAGACTCCTTAAAGCACATTTGTTGTTTTAATTGTTTCCAAGCTCGGTTTTCTTTGATAATTGATTTAATAGGCTCATTAATATATAAGTAAGGTCTTGGTAAGTTCATCAAGCCTTAATCAAAATATCCAAGCTTAGAGCATACTTTGTCCTTATTGCCTTTTAGGCAATTAATTGTATTTACTATTATTAAATTGTTTACTAATGTTTCGGAGACTCTTTTTAGTCTAATAATTTATTATTTAATGTTAAAACAACTTATAAGGTTTGGGGTATTTCAATCTACCCCCCTTAAAAGAACTTCGTCCCCGAAGTTCACACTTCCCACATATCATTGGGTTAGAATACGGGAATTACTTGTATAATAAAACACTTCCATAACCAAACATACTTTACATCACAGTCCCGGACTTGATGGTCCGAGTAACATATCCACATCCATACATAAATAACATACTTACATAGTAACTCGGACTTAATGGTCCGGGTACCTTAACAACATTTGCACATACATAACAACCCTTAGACTCTCTCGTCTGGGCAACATAACAACATTTAGACCTATAGGTCCTGATAACATAACATCCTTTAGACACATAGGTCTAGGTAACACAACATCATTTAGACTCATAGGTCCTGATAACATAACACTTCGGACTTACCACGTTAGGACTCAAGGTCCAATAATTTTTTTTTCCTTTCACATTCCACACAACATGTCTTAGCATGTACAGCAACTTAAAATTTCTTTTACATACACTGTGCTCCGCAAACCCGGTCGCGATGGACACATATTGTCCCCGTTCCTTGGGAGATCAAGGCAGTCACTTAAATTTAAAATTGCTTATGAGATGAAGTAAGAGAACTTAGCTATGTAAGGTATCTATCGACGTTTATAAATACCGGTTCAAAACCTTTTGAAAACACATACAACTCCAAGTCCAACTTATGCTCTTTATTCCCTCTTTTCCAGCGTGGTTATTTGTGACCACTTGTAGGGAGCTTCAAGAATCATCCAACCCTGATGTGATCAGCATCAATGTTGAACTATCCTTCCACCCCAATTTGTGTTTCGGCTTCCCTTGATCGCATGCAAATCAAGTTCCCACCTCCCACTTCATTTTCGAACATCAACTAATACACTCATTTCCAATTTTCTATCTTTTAGTTTTTCTAGTCATAGTCACTACATCTCCAAGGATAGAACTCTGTCTATCAGTCATCTCCATTCACTTTAATCCAGTTACCTAGGGAATCCTATTCTCACTAGGTTCTATGTCGGTTTCATACCCTTTCAAGATCACTATATTGTACTATACATATATTTTATCAAAATACAACACACATTTAACATTTAGTATCATATGAACATATACTGTCGGGGTTTTAGTTCCCCAGGAGTTTCTTTACTCCCACACTTGTACTCTCACACACAACTGTTGCCAAAATTGAACACATTCATCACAATGGTATCCGCATCTTCTGTGCGTAATTATCACAATTAAACCATGAACGTACGCATATGTTTCTGTAACACACACACCAATCATCAAAACAAATTATTTTGTGCTATGCACACCATAGTTCACGTACACTTGTACGGTAATAGACACTAAGTGGTTTGCGCTCTACCCCCCCTTAAAAGGGATTACGCCCACGTAATCAATCACTTACTCACTGTGCTATAAACATTCTACCGTCGTGAAGTGTTAATCCCCACGCGGTTTATTATACAATGTGTTCTGGTTTGAGGATCTTAGCCATATTGGTGGTTTAGTCCCTAACCAAGAATTCTCTTTAGAGTTTGTTTAATTCATAACCAGTTTCGATTCTGGCCTGTGAAACTTCTAGGCGTTACTAATTAGCCATTCACTCATATTGACAACGCACATCCAACACTTGAATCGTTGGCTCACTAGTTTCTGCTATCGATTCTTGGTAATCTAGAACTTAGTTGTTCGCACATTATTCCTACTGTATGTACATTCCCGATTAGCACCCTTATTTAGGTAATAACGGTTTCTCAACCGACGCGTGGTATTTCTTACCATAATAACTTACTGTATTCCACATGATTTGCCTGATTTCTTCCGACTCACTATCGATTGAATTTGAGCTACTACCTAACATGTAGTATTCTCGCAGTCATTTTCAACAACTGTGGTATATTTCATACCAATATTTAACATACTGTGTAACTATAGTCACTTATTGTGAATCAAGTATCCTTTCATTGATACGACCTTGCATTTACTATGCCTCGGTCCTTATCGTGTTATATACTCCTTATACTTCTACCACAATTGACATCTCCCGAATTTCTAGCTATCCCACTCATCATTACTGCACAAGAGCAATACCAAAACGCTCAGTCACACAGAGTGCAGAGGCGTAAACTCTTGACAGTAAATCTCTTATGCGATTGCAAGGGATTTACACAGTATTCCTTATCACATAGTATCAAGTACTGGCTTGCTGCTCAGTCTGTATGTCATCACTTATCTTACATGTTCATTGTGTCTAATTCGTAACTGTGCTTGTTGGCCATTTTATTATTTAATAATACTCATGCAACGGTCGCTTACAACGCATGCGGTTACTCATTGTATAACATCAATTCACAATGCATCAGCTATTATATTAGCTTCCGCCATTACACTGTGTTTCGCCATTTATTTGGATGATTACTGGGTACTCTATTCTTCGGGTCTTTATGCTCCTTGAGCGTTGCTCATTACACTTTAGCATCACACACCTCTGGTGGTTGCTATTCGACTTTTTACCCTTCGGTTCTCCACAACTGGTACGAACACTCCTTTTCGTACTTTTCCTACTCACATCATTCCTGGGTAATAACGATACGGTCAACCCTTAACATATTCTCTAGACATATTCCTACTCATTACTACCGTTCTGCTGCGGTTTCACGATACTAAGAGGTGTCCCCACTCTTTAGATAGTGGTTCGTTATCCGCTTTTATTACTTATATACCATAAACTTTCGTAGTCGACAAAATTCACTTATGACATTTTACTTGTGGCTTATAAGCCCTATTGCCTCGAGCTCTGCTCTTTGTAGGCTGTTCACATTCATTTACTTCTTCCAACAATATTACACGGTTTGCAGGTTGTACTGGGCTCCATGACAAGGTCGTTATGCCTTTCATGGGGTGTCCCTTCAAGGATGTCAGACTTCCTCCTGACGCCTTAGGTTTAAACTGGGTGGTAGTTTCAACCCCCGCGTTTCTGTCATGTTATTCCGTTCAACCTGTTGATCCAACACCCCTTGAAGGACAGCTCCTGGGTGTTACTAGGTTATGCCATTACATCTGGCTTTCACTTATGGGTACATTCAATTAACTGCATTTCCTTGCATTCTTGCCTGGGTAAATATTCTCTTCAGTGGGATTGATATCCCTAGTGATCATCTCGGGAGTCTCATCCCGGTCATAGCACATTAACATATCCATAATAGGCATCTGCCTCACCATCTGTAGGCTGGGTGCTTACTCCAGCTATTACATTCATCCCTCAGGATTCTTAAGACATATTCCATGTTTTTATTTACCAACTAGTGCACTTCGCACTTGTTCACCTTTAGACATTTCCTTAAAATAAATTCACTGATTCTTGTAGTCTTATTGACCTTACTGGTTTCTTTACTTCTACCATTCTTGGTAATTTTTTACTTTGTCTGACTTTTACTTCGGTCGTAGTATGGAGTCGACTACTTCCCGTGTTTCAGACTCCACTCGTATACATATGTGGGGTATCCTGTTGATACATTGCTACTTACCCGGTTAACCTATAAGAAGGTCTGCCAGGCCACAAGCTCCTATCGGAGTGCGATCGTCCCAATTCAGTTGGTACACTGGTAGCGTCCGTCACGCGCCTAGGTGAAGTATTCTGTTGTCAACTCCCTTATATTATCCTGTGATAATATGCATTCCGTGCTTCCCGATCTTAATCAAGGGAAGGTTTATCCACTATTATGTGTTTTTTTTTTTGGTCTCCATCCATTCCCTCGGGTTGCTACCCTTGGGTTTACCGGTTTCCATCCGGTTATTTAAAAGTCACTGGGTATAACTTACCTACCATGTGGTACTGAGGCCGGTGTAGGTCTCCTGGTCTGGTTTCAAGGAAGGTTGGAAACATTGGGTTTGAAGAAAAATTTGGTTTGAAAAAGGTTTTGAAGATGAATTTAAGTCTAAAAGATTTATTCTCGTGGCTTCACAACTTTTCCTTGCTTTAGCCAAGTCTAGCTTCCTGCTGACTGGTGTACTTCCATTTGCAGAGGTCGGGCTACCAAGCCCTTCCACAACTATGCTGGTCTCACTTAACTTCACAGTACTTTACTAAGTACCTGTAGTTGTTTAAAGTTTCCCGTACAGCCTTGTTATAGCGGCACTTGCCATGGCAAGTGCGCCATGCTAACTGGCTACTGGTCCAATAAACATTGGATGCGGTATTGTTTCCGCTTACTCTGACATTAGTGGCCTTGCTGGCCCTTACTTGATCTCACAGTCTTAACAATAAATCCTCTGGGTTTTTCTCACTATTTTCAAATGGTGACCATTAACTAGGGTGTTTCCCCTTGTAGGAGACCCCTTTTACTTAGTATTACATCCTCCTCATACTACGTTGTAGTTCCTTATTCGGTCGGTATACCATTGGTGTATTAGTTAACATTGTAGTCCCGTGGACACTTGTCTCGGGTTTCATTACCTCACTTTTTGCCTGTTGCACGCTTGGTGCGTTGCAAGCTGGTTTTTCTCGACTGCTCGGCATGTCGATCCAGGTTGCTGGAAATTCTATTCTCTTATGCACATGATTCTTCACTTTTCGCTACCTTATGCGGCAGACATTGTTAAAATGGGAACCGTCTTCGGGATTCACACCTTTCGGAATCTACCGTATGACAGGCTCTCCATACTTATAAGGACATTTAAATGCAGCCAGGTCGGGTATTCCCGAGTAAGAGGGGGCTTCCATCTCTCTCTGCGTTCTTTCCCAGTTATAATCAGGGATTGTGGAGGGTGGGATGTATATGGTAGGTTTCCAATATTCACTGGTCCTCCTAACTAGCGTATCTCTCACGCTATCACTCATCCCTTAACCCACAAGTACTGAAATCCTAACTCGGTACTCCCTAAGCTCGGTAATTCAGTCATCAGAGCGACACTTGGCTCGGATACCACTTTTTGTAACACCCCAACATATAACAACATACTTAACATTAAACTGCAGCGGAAAATACCATCATCACATAACTTAACTCATCGGTGTTACACGCCGTTAACCACCCACGTGGCTAACAAGGCTAACATTTACACAACTGTATCGGTCTGATGGACTAGATCCCCGAGCAACTACACATTACCAACATCATTATACAGAAACCTTCCAACTGTACCGAGTATTTACAACTAATGCCGAGAACAAATTCGGTCTTACTACACCTACAGATTACAAGTAATTGCATCAATTACCCGTACACAATAACTACCCCGTCCTACTCTCGAACGGCTCCAGCTCCTTGTACCTGAAACAGAAAAAGGAAGAAAGGGTGGCCCCCCAGGGGCTCAGCACCTTTGCTGGTATGGTAATCCCGCAGCCCACATGCTACCGGGCCACGCACAACTATTTGTCGTCTTAGCATGCGTTGATTACATTTAAATCAAGCATGTGAAACATAAACTAACGACACAATACATTTCACCCCAACGGGCTTAACAAAAATAACTCATCCATACTTAACCAATCACTCTTTGAGTTCTTCCACCCTATAGTATTTCTCCTCTAACGGAGCTATTTCCTCAATAGACGACATTTACCCACTATCGGGTTTCCACAAACGTCTCTTTTACATACTAGGAACCATATCCATGATCCTCATATTTCACTTCTAAGCGACATATAACATCACATCACAATAACTTTGCAACATACAAATAACACATACATAACGGGTACGGATCTCTTAGGAACCGGCCCAAACATAGTTAATACACTGGTGAGCCTAGGGAATGATATCACCCCCATGTTAAGCTCGTTATAACAAAACTCATTACCGCCCTAATAGTCGGACGAGTAACTTACCTAAAGATGGATCGGATTTAGTGACCCGAACACACACACATAACACATGTTCCCCCTAAACCGATCGTAAGTCAGAATAGCTAAGCTTTGGGATAAGCTAATGGGAGATCATAACCCGTGAGGGAAACAACCATAACAGAGAGAAGGGTAAAGCTAAAAAGGATACCCACTCCCAAACAACGCGCGACCGGCCAAACCGGATTCCTCACTACTGTTAGTACATACTTACTTTTAATTTTTCGTTAGAACTCCACTACGGAGTCTATCGTACTTACACACCATACAGTATTACTCTTGGGTTAAACATACAAGGGAGATCCCTACATTCACACACACAAATCACACAATTAACTCACGCATAGCCGTGGTTAGAACGCCCCACGGTTCGGGTCGTTTAATCCGAATACCAAACTCTCATGTGATCCTAGACTCAGTTAGCTAAGGTTTAACACTTTCGAGGTTAAATGGTATCGGGAACTAGGTGCGCCACATAATGAATTACTGTAAACTCACATGTTTTATCTTACAACGTGGCAAACATACAGAAAAACACATTGGCATACAAGCCGGTGTAATCCGGTAGGACACAGGTTGCAAGAAAACCATACCTGTCACCGGAGTCCACTTTATCATGTCTATTTATGTTCCTCGAGCAATTCTCGAACAACTGACAACATCACATGTACTTTTATTAACATCGGGGTAACATGTTTGTTTAAAGTCTAATGCTCATAACTTACCCTCGTTAACTAGTTAAACAACTTGACATTTTAACTTGTTTTACTTTCACATTTTATTACAACTTTCCACCCACTTGGTTTGTCTTTATATCACATCTAACATGTCCTTAACATCCTTACAACATCATTACTTATCAATCCCCATCTTTACACATCATTTTTATACCTTAAACAACATCTTTAGAGTGGTCCGGGACTTGGTCCTTACCTTAAGTCCCGGATCAACACTTACACAACTCACGGTATGTTTTGATAGGGTGGTCCGGGACCTTGTACTCACCCTAAGTCCCGGACCAAGACAGTCTTGTACTCTCGGTTACATTTAACAGGGTGGTCCGGGACTTCATACAGGTCCTAAATCCCGGACCAGTCTAGGCAAAAAAACTCTCGGGTGATTTAAGGAGGTGGTCCGGGTCCTTGTACAAGACCCAAGTCCCGGACCTATATCTATGTATAACTCTCGGCCTATTTTGCACCTCTGGTCCGGGACATGACCCATGACTTAGGTCCCGGACCCAACCTACAGAATCGACGTACTTGCAATTTTTCAAGTCCTGCTACGTAAGTTCTTTAAACCCATCATATGTATAAACTTCCCAGTACACTTTTATACTCAAAACTTCACCAAATATACACCACATAACAACATAGTGCACAATTTAAATTGCATAGCACTTAGGCTCTTAAAATGCATAAATCTTAAACACTGAATTTCCCACAATATATTTGCCTTTGACCTGCAAATACACACAATAATACGTATGTCCTTTACTAGTCTCTTTGAGAACATTTTTCTAAGTCATTTACCATTGGCTCTTTAGGTAGTTTCAGTAGACAACATACGTTCATTTTCCAAAGGAATTATAAGCTATTTTTGGTTAGCATAATTACCTCCTTTCCTCACAAGTTCTTTCTTGTTTCAGAAATCGGTAAGGATATTTGCTCGCTTGTCAACTTAGAACTTGAAGAGAGTTTGGAAATGTGTCAAGAGAGGACTCCACCCAGTCCTTGAAAGGTTGGAATGAAGCTAGAACAAGGCAACGTAAGAACACCATTTAAGGCAAATTTTCGAACAACATAGAATATGGAGGAAACATCATTTTTCTTTGAGTTTCCTTACCTTGAAGCAAAGGAGCACAATAATATATGGAAAGATGAACTCAAGCTCCTTCCATGGAGATTCCTCTTGGCACCAAAATGGA
>CM041780.1:71559710-71706581 GCA_023374045.1 Limonium bicolor
GCTCTTGAAGATTTGAAAGGACTAGGTCGAAGAGCTTGACGAGACTAAGAGATCGGTGGTCTTAGTTTTTAATTTGGACAAGTGAGCTAGAAGTTACAAGGATTTGAAGATGGCATATGGTGCTGGTGCTGTATTCTGAAAAGAGAGCAAGGAAGGGGATAGTCTACGTGAGACAGCAAGGAGGAATGAAGAGGATTCACTGATTGCAAATGCTTTTGAAGATAATTGTTACGTAAAGCAAATAGTGCTTTATAAAGTAGTATAGTATTTTATTTATGTCTTCCTTCACTTATTTGATTGCAGGTGGTGGTGACTCACCTTACAAAAACCGGCCCCCCATATATTACTTAGGGGTTATTTAGTCTTTATTGCCCAATTAAATTACATATGTTGACATATGTTACAAACTAGCTTATTTTAGTTACTATTCATAAAAGCAAGACACATAGAAATGAAATTTCTGATTTCCCATTGATTTAAACTTCCAATGTGATACTAAGTAGTACACATATTAATTAAAGAGTAATGATGGACATTTAGCCATTCAAAACTCACTTACAAGACAATTTTTTCAAAAATGTGCTTTAAGACTCCTTAAAGCACATTTTGTGTTTTAACTTGTTTCCAAGCTCGGTTTTCTTTGATAATTGATTTAATAGGCTCATTAATATAAAGTAAGGTCTTGGTAAGTTCATCAAGCCTTAATCAAAATTATCCCAAGCTTAGAGCATACTTTGTCCTTATTGCCTTTTAGGCAATTAATTGTATTTACTATTTATTAAATTGTTTACTAATGTTTCGGAGACTCTTTTTAGTCTTAATAATTTATTATTTAATGTTTAAACAACTTATTAAGGTTTGGGGTATTTCAGCTTTCATTACGGGAATTTTTCTGGCCGACCGACCTTGCAAGTCCGCTCGCAGGTCCGGTCTCTTCCAGAAGGTTTCAGACGGGAAATTTTCTGTCCGACCGAACTTGCAAGTCCGGTCGCAAGTCCGGTCCATTCCAGAAGGTTCCCGTCTTTGTGATTCTGGGCTCGACCGACTTTGCAAGTCCGGTCGCAAGTCCGGTCCAGCCCAGTACTTTAGTTTTAAAATTTGTTTTCAGTTGGTTTCTTTACCCATTGCTTCCCCAGTCTTTACCAATACTTCCCACATGATTTAGCACTAATTAAGCCCTCTAAATCACCCTAGTTCATCCACCAATCCCATCACTCAATCCATCAATCAACTTACACAATTTCTCACTTTCCTTTGAACACTTACAACAGTTTTTCATTCCTCCAATGCTACAGATTTTTGTTCCAACTTCTACCATTCAATACTCCTACTACCAATACCATTACTAGCATCCTCATTACATTATCTTTCATCCTAGTTCTTCCCATTACCTAAATCCTTTTTAATTTGTATCCGAGGTATTAAACACCCACCTCAAGTTCTCCAAAAACACTTAATTCCTCCTAGTTTCTCCAATGCATTCCTAGCATTCTTTGCTACAGATTTTGCATCCTTATATCCTCATACTACAACTACCATTCCATGGTTACTAAATATCTCTACTAACTCCAATACATACCTTAGTTCTCCCATACACCAAGTCATCCATACATATATAGTTTCACCAAATTCATACCTATTCTAGCCACACCCATACAAGGTTTCTACCAGCAATCAATACAATACCAATTCATCAACACTTCCTCAATCCCCAATACTAATGCACATACACAATATACTTGGCTCCAAAGCCTACAATTCAAATACTTGTTCTTAAATACTCAACTTCATAATCATCAATACTAATACAAGGTTTGGGTCTTTAAGTAGTTTACCCATTCCCATTACTCTAATGCAATAAAATTGAGCATTAAGGTTGGGCTCTTACCTTGGACTTATATTTCCTTCTTTCTCTTTCCAATCCTCATCTTCCTCTCTTCTTTGCCAAATCGGCTACATAGGGAATGCAGTTTCCAAACTCCATTCCCATCACCCAATGTACACAAAATAAGTGCAATTAAACTACTAACCCTTAAACTAACACTAAATCATTGAAGTGTTAAAATACAAATTCTAGGGTTTACCTTAGGAGTGTTTTAGGAGGGGTTTTAGCCCTTTGTTCAAGGAGGTGATTCCACCACCATTGCAAGGTTGATGTTGTGCTCAAATGTGAGAGAGAAAACAAGGTGTTACAATGGGTAAAAATCGGTTATGAAACAAGATGGAGAAAACATGAGTTTTCCATGTAGATTTTTACCTTAATGGAGAGAGGGGACTCCAAGCTACACATTGATGCTATTTTGCCCACCAATGGGGTATACCCACGAAAGTAAACTTCCTCATTTTTGGATTTTGAAAAGAGAGAAGTGTAGAGGAGAATGAGGGGAGCAAGAATATATGTTTATTTTTACATTTGGGGCTCACTTGAGGATGGAGCATGAAGAAGAAGTGAGGAAGCCATGGAGCTTCCTTTGGAGCTTCAAAATCTCCAGCACAAGGGAGGAGAAGAGAGAGAAATCGGTGGGGATAAGGAAGAAGAGAGAGATGAGGGAAAAGAGAGAGTGAGGTGAGAGAGTGTTTTGTTTGCTTTTGCTTTATTGTTGTCCTTTAGCATATTAGAGGAATAGAGAGAGTGTGAGGGGAAGGGGCTGCCGACCACACACACACAATCACTCAAATTTTTGCTTTTTATTTACAAAAGTGGACACACTAGTTTTATTTTATTACACTCTCACCCCACTACTTCCGGGTTGTTACAGTTTTTACTAACCGGAACCCGTTTTCCGGAATTTCCTCGTCTAATTAATTTTATTGACTATTAAGCTTCTGTAAATGCTTAATAGTTGTCATTTAATGATTTATAATTTTTACGGGTCCGTTTGACCACTTAAAGTCACGTTTTCAGGTTCTCTCGAAAAAACGTGCTCTAAAGCTCTATTAGCGTTTTAATTCATTATTTGGATCTGTTTTCTTCGGTAGTTGTTCCCATATATTATTTAGGTCTTATTAAACCTTTAGAATCCATATAATATGCTAACCGAGGTCTCATACCTCCTATGGTTATTTAACGCTTATATAGCGTTTTCCGCTTTTTAAGCGTTTATTTATTTCTTTTGGATTTATTTTTCCTTACCAATATTACTCAAGCATTATTAAGCTCTTAAATACGGATTAGAATTATCTTAATCACTATATTTAAGTTTGGGGTATTTCAATCTATCCCCCTTAAGAACTTTGTCCTCAAAGTTGCTCAAGGGTATAGGATTACGATACTTGCTCATTCTTACTTGTCTATGCCAAAGGTCGTACATTCTTCCTCCTTACAATTTCTGAATTCATTACTCCAGGTTTCTACATTCCATACAATACAAATATACCATACTTACTCCCATCCGCATCACATCCCACCATCTGGTTCCGCATTACAAGATTTATACATACATACGGTGCAAAGCTATCCCCAAAGCAATGCAATACACATTACAATCCCGCAGGCACTCAGGTCATTTAGACACAGGACTCCTCTTTGTCCCGCTGCCCTTGGAATAATACCACATGATACACTACTACCTTCTGCGGTATATGCTTCTAACAAAATCCTTCGTCTCCAAGCTAAGAAAATTCTTTCGCAACTACTACTTAGAAATTTTTCTAGAGCACACACTCCAAATTCCAATTTATATTCATTGCTTCTATCCTATGTGTGATTCTTGTGACCACTTGAGGGGAGCTTCAAGAATCATTCGACCCTGATGTGATCAGCTTCAGTGTTGAACTATCTTTCCACCCCAATTTGTGTTCGGTTTCCCTTGATCTGATCAGGATCAAGTTCGACCTCCCACATCAGTTTCAAACACAGATAATTCAATCATTTTCATTTGCTACCTTTTTACTCTTCCTAGTCATAATTACAATTTCATACAACTCCAAGGATGGAATTCAGTCCATCAATCATTCTCAATCTACTTCCCAAATACTTTCCTCGGAATTCGATGCCTAAGTGCGCATTTCATCAATCTTCTCTACTTCCTTCCATTACCCTCTATTATCTCTACTATTCTGACTAGGGAATGTAGTACTTATGAAATTCAGCTGTCCTCAATTTACTTCCAATAACATACTTACAATACACCGCTCGTGGGCTACATTCCTCTACTACTCATAGACGATCCGTACTACTTCTTTAAGGATACAATACTTGTGGAGCTCCGTCCGCTACTCATTCTCAATTGTTTCAAAACATCTACTAGGTTCCACATCGGTTTTATACCGAATCTTCCATCGTAATGCCATGTCTAAGTTCAAATAGACATACACAATAGGAATTATCATTTCCCAAAGAGTTTCTCTACTCTTCTTTACAAATACTCTCACATTGGAGTTACAAGATGGTTATATTCATCCAATGGTATTCGCATCTCTCGTGCCTAATTACCACAATTACAATATGAATGAATACATATGTTTATTGACATAAGTACTAATCATCAATTCAATTCTCATTTGTGCTATGCACATTATAGTTTCTGTGTTTTGTTCATGAAACTTACATTAAGCGGTTTTCGCTCTACCCCCCCTTAAAAGGGATTACGCCCACGTAATCTACCATATGTTACTATTAAACATTGGTTTACTCGATTGGGCAATCTGAAGCGTTTAGCTTCACTACGATATACTATACAATATGCTTTGGTCAAAGGGTCTTAACCATACCAATGGTTTAATCTTTTCACCGAGGATTCCTATATGAGTTTATTTAACTCATAATTAATTCAGTTCTAGCCTATTAGGCTTCAAGGCATTAATAGCCATTCTTTCATACTTACTAGGTGTATTACATTTCCTAGCTAGGGCCCACTAGCTTCTGCTACGCGACCCTGATAACTTGGGTTACTCACCCTTCATGTTATCCTTAATGTGCTATACATCACCTTTTTATCCCTCTATTGTGGAAATAAGGTTTACTAACAGTGTGGTATTCTTTTACCGTTGTTTGAACTCAATGAGTTTTAGATTGTAACCAGCTCTCTGGTAATCTATTACACATACTATTCGTACTCCCACGATTATTCACTAAGTTCCTCCGACTTGTTGTCGGGCGAGTTAAGTCACTACCTAGTTGTAGTGCTTCCTCTATTGTCACTAGCTTCTGAATTATACCAGTTCTTCTGGTTCAGTACAAGTGTTCTTTGCTTGTATGACCTTGCATTCTCAATGCGTCGGTCCAAGTGACTTTCTTCAGTCTTCTTTCACCTTTTATTCCAATGGAATTCACATCTTGTGATTGTTAATGTGTTTTACTCTCTTCGTGCTTCTTTGGCCTTAGGCCACACGGTTTGTTGCTAAGCTGGGTTAACTAGCTTATGCGGTGTTTGTCAATGAAAAGAAGGGCTTACTATGGTTTACATTTTCCATATTGCTAGCTATCCCACTAGATCATTAGCTGTACAAGTGCAATACCAAAACACTCAGTCATACAGAGTGTAGAGGCGTAAACGCTTGACAGTAAATCACTTATGTGATAGGGATGAATATTTCTGCATGTCTTCTCATACTTATACATCCGTGTCATCGTCTTACTACTTCCTCCTAGCGGTCGCTTATTGCGCACCATACTCTTACTCATTACATGACATCGTTTTTACTGTCTTTGTGACTGTGGTAGTTCCTCTTTACTCATTGCCCTTGTCATTGGCACCATTTCCTTATGGTATGAACACTGAGGGTTTCCTCTGTTCGTGTGTATGGCGGTTGTCGTAGCATACCGCAATGTTACTATATTCCCAATGTGGAAATGTTTCATTTCCATTCAGGTTTCATGTGTGGGTTGGCTTACCTCACATTATTTCATAATTTATGATGCAATTTACCAAGTGTCTTGGTTGACAATGGATGAAGCGATTCATCGGGTTATCGGCTCTCTTGAGCGTTGGTCATTCGTGGTGCCCAATGTGCACTCACATTAATTGTTTTTGATAATTACAGTCTCCTCAATGCTGAGCATTGGTTATAGGCTCTAGCTGTGCAGTTTTCTTTTGTATGTACACTACCGGGACATCCCAAGAAGCTTCAAGGGTTTTCTGGTCCCGTTCTCTAATTAAAGAGTATTCTATCACTGGTAGGTGAAAGTTCTCGTTGAGGGGTGTGTTTCCACTCATAGGTCTCTTGACAAGGTTTACCATGTAAGTATTTATACAATGGTTCACCACATGATTGGGTGCATAAGGAGTATACTTATTCCTTCGAGCTTCGATGCTCTGAAGCGATGTGCTTCTACAGTCCACAGCCTCTCGTAGGCGTAGTGGGTTGGAAATCTCATTTCCTTATTCGTTGTCTCTTGGCTGTATCTATATGCACAAGTTTTATTGTTATGGTAGACGGAAGCCTCATTCTAAGGGTTCACATCATCACTGCATGGGTGGTTTTCTGTTAATGAGAGGTATCTTTCCTCAAGTTTCTCGTAGTGCCCAAGCGTGGACTAGGACAATGTTGGCATTAACACGATTCCTATGCCTCTGTGCTACCATTGTTATAGAAGGCATGAAGGGTAATTAAAGGCTTGTCGACTGTATACTAGACTGATGCTCTAGTGACAGTGACTCTGAGGTAGCCATTACTTCAAGCCACTCATTACGTTGATCTTAAATTGGGTAGTTCAGTTGACAGTCTGCTTGTCGTATGAAGCAACATCTTTGCAAGTCTTGTTATTAAATGGTGTGTTTTTGCAACCATTTTAGTTTACACAACGTATTTGGTTCATGGCCTTTGTGCCTTGTTACGGCAAGCTATGCTCTTTGCAAGCTGCTTATACAAGTTTCCTCTCCTGGTATACCCCATAGGTTGGAGGTATTACCAGGCTCCATGGCAAGTCGTGACACCACACTTCCGTTCATAGGAGTTCCTTTAGGCAATCCGGTGTTAGTCGGTGCCTTCTTGTGGTTGAGGGTATTTCCTGTTAAGTGAAATTCCTTCGGTGTCCTAGCCGAGTGTTCGTCTAGCTTCCGTGCTCTTATCAAGACGATTGTTCAACTGTTGTTTATCTCAGACACCCTTCAAGGATTGCTCCTGGGTGCCGTTATATCACGCCGTTACATCCGGCTAATGTTTATGATATGTTGTGCCCACTATACCGCCGCTTGGTATTGTATTTGAGTTATTCCCTTTTTGGGTTATAACGTCTCCCGTTCTTGGGTAGACTATTTATACTTTCTCCTCCTATGTTCTAGACTAGGTTTAACATTCTCTCAATGATGGATTATACTCCCTGGTGGTCTTGTAATTGTTCTTGGGAACTCCGTCCCGCTTATTGAACATCGTTGTGTTCATGTTAGGCTTTCGCCTTACTGTGTTCAGGCTGGTTATACTTTCCAGCTGTCATGTAATTGTTTGAAGTCCTTGAGACATATCCAATGTCTATACCTACTAGTCTGCGCTCTTTGCGCTTCCTAGTCCTCATTCCTTATCCTCAGATGGATTCTCTGAGTTCTTCCATACTTATTTCTTAGCTGAGTTCCTTCCCCTTGATCGTCTGAAGTGTCAGCTGTTCTGGTTTGAACTTACTCACGGTCCGTAGAACGGAGTTGACTACTCCCCGTGTTTCATACACTACATGTATACATACGTGGGGTACCTTGTTGATACGTTACCACTTACCTAACTATATGTCAGGCCCGCAAGCTCCTTCGGAGTGCAGTTGTCCCATATCCGTAATAGGGTACACTCGTAGTGCTCGTCACACGCCTAGGTGAAGTATTCTGTTGTCAACTCCTCTCGTATCATTCTATGAAACTCACCGTAATTCTGTTGGTTTGGTTTCAAAATCCAAGGTTTTGAAAGAAAGGTTGTGTTTTTGGAGAAAGTTTGGGTTTTGAAATAACAGTTCGGTGTTAAAAGCAGTTCTCCATGGCATAGCCATGCTTGAGTTCTTGACTGAGTCCAGCTTCTTGCTGACTGGTATGTCCTTTGTGCAATGGTCAGGCCGTCAGGCCGTTCCAAGGTTCCATTCTTCCAGTTTTTGGATGTGTGATCCTGTAGCTGTACTGTTATGGCCACAGTACATTACTATGTACTTGTGGTCTGTTAGGGTTCCTCTACATGTTTCTGTCCTTACTCTGCACTTGCCGTGGCAAGTGCGTGGTACTGGTGGTTTTTGGGTAACCTCTACTAGTCACGGTATGGTTTCCCTCCGTGTTTGGTAGTTTTGATGACTCTTCCCTTGATCTTGTTGATCTGTGTTTGGGATGCTTAATCTTTTAAGTAGTTCCTCTGTGATCATGACATGACTGTCATTGATCGGGGTACTTCTCCAATCCGTGGAGATCCCCTTTTTATTTGGTTGCGTTCTTCCTTGTTGCTCGTCCCCACACGTTTGTTGTGGTTACTGAGCCTTATCTTGTTTAGGCACTACTCTTGTAGTCCTTTCGGTTCATATCCCGTGGATATTCTTGTAGCTGTGTAAGCTAGGTCTGAAATACCCCAAACCTTAGTATGTTGTTTAAACATCTAAATATGATATTAAGACTAAAAAGAGTCTTAGAAGCATTAGTAAGCAAATTAAACCATAGAAAACACAAAATGTGCTTTAAGGTCAATAAGAGCCAAAATGTGCTCTAAGCTTGGGATAAGCTTGGTTAAGACCTAATGAACTTACCAAGACCTTATTTATATACTAATGAACATATTAAACCAAGTAGCAAAGAAAACCAAGCTTGAAAACAAGTTAAAACACAAATGTGCTTTAAGGAGTCTTAAAGCACATTTTTGAAAAATTGTCTTGTAAATGAGTTTTAAATGGCTAAATGTCCATCATTACTCTTTAATTAACATGTGTACTATATAGTATCACATTTGGAAGTCTATATCAATGGGAAATCAAAACTTTCACACATCTATGTGCCTTGTTTTTATGAATAGTAACTTTAATAAGCTAGTTTGTAACATATGTTATTATAAGTAATTAAATTGACAAATAAAGACTAAAATACCCCTTATGTAATAAAGGGGGCCGGTTTTTCTTATGGGATGACTCATCCCCTTGTTAATTTGATAAGATAGAAAAATAGATAAAGTAAATCACAATTTACTTTACTTAAATATCTAAACAAACTCATTTATCTTCATTCTCTCATTCTCTTCATTTCCCACCGTCTCCAACTTCATCTTCTTGCTCTCTCTTGGTTTTGCTACAGCACCACCATCAACACCAACTTCCATTGTCATTATCTCCTAGCTCACTTAACCAAATAAAAAACAAACACCACCATTATCTTCCTCTCATCAAGCTCTTCATTCCTATCTTCTCAAAACTTCAAGACTACCATTTCGGTGCCATGGAGTTCCACCATTGAAGGAGCTTGAGCTTATATTTCTACATATTATTGATCTTCTTTGCTTCTAGGTAAGGAATCTCAAAGAAAAATGATGTTTCTTCCATGTTTTTATCTTGACCGAAAATCACCATTGATGCTGCTTATTATATTGCTTTGTTCTAGCTTCATTCCAACCTTTCAAGGACTAGGTGAATTCCTCTCTTGATAGATATTCAAACTCTCTTCAAATACCAAGGTAAAACAACTACCTTAATGCTTTAAAACAATATATGTAACTAGGGTTTACAATGAGATGAAGCTTAAAGCTTGTATACTCATTATATCATTTGTATAATGTTTAGAAGTTGACAAGCAACTAAAAGCCTTGCCAATTTAGTCAAGGAAACAAGAAAGAAGTTTGTGAGGATGAAGAGGTAAATATGCTAACCTAATGTGGTTTAAAGTCTTAGGAGAAATGAGAGCATGTTGCTTGTTAAAAATGATCTAAGGAGCAAATGATGAATGATTTAGAAGAATGCTCTTCAGGGCTTAGTAAAAGGCATATGTATTATTGAGTGTATTTGCAGGTCAAAGGCAAATATATTGTGGAAATTCAGTGTTTAAGATTTATGCATCTTAAGGGCCTAAGAGCCATGTTATTTAAGGGCCTTAGTGCCATGCAATTTAAATTATGCACTATATTGTAATGTAGTGTAACTTGGGTGAAACTTTGTGTGTGAGAGTGTTCTTGGTGAATTTAGGTGTTCTTGTGTGTTTAATGGAGAAAACAATGTGTTTTGGTTTAGTAATGTTCTAGGAGAACCTATGTTAAAAATTTAGGTAAGAAACAAGAAGTTCTAAGGGTTTAGAGTGAGTTTGGTAAGCTAGGAAATGTTTAGTATGGAAGGTGATCAACTAGTGGAAGAAACATGCATTGAGTTGTTTAAAGATGTAAAAAGGGCTTAGGCAATGTTTTAGAGGATTTAGAATGCAAAAGAATGTTTTGGGACATTTCAAGATCATGGTGAGATTGTATTTAGGACTTGTGCATTGTTGGTGAAAAAGGGATGAAGTGATTTGTTGCATGGGAGTTATAAACTTGTAAGATGTTCAAGGAGTTACTTAGAAAGAAAAAAAATGCTTGGGAGATGATGTTGTAGTGGTGAGGAAACATTATTGGCATAGTGGTTATCATAGGTATGAAACACCACTTGGAAAACTAAGGAGGAAATAACATAAGTGTTAGGAATTTCGGTATGAAATGAGTAAGTGTTTAAGGTGATAGATAATGAGTTTCATGGATGTTGTATGAGGATATAAGTGCACCAAATGATGTTAGAAAACATTAGGAGGCCTTAGGAGAAGTTTGGAGTTAAATGGGCAATGGAAAATAAGGTCTCTGGAGCAGACCGACCTTGCGACCGAACTTGCCAAGGTCGGTCGAGCCCAGTTTACCCTGCGAGAATTGGTTTCTGTAATGGACCGACCTTGGGGACCGGACTTGCAAGGTCGGTCGGGCATGGATTTTTAGTATGGATTGAGTCTCTGGAATAGACCGGACTTGGGACCGGACTTACAAGTTCGGTCGGGCCTGAATTTTCAAAGGGAAGAAACTCTCGAGAATGGACCGAACATGGGACCGAACTTACAAGGTCGGCCGGAGTAGAAAATTTTGACGGCAATATGTTCTGGAATGGACCGACCTTGTGTAAGGTCGGTCGGTAAGGTCGGTCGGACCTAAACTTGTAAAAAAAAACAAACAGAATGGCTTAAGTAATAAACCCTAGGGGGTATAATGTAGGTAATCAACTATAAGTTAAGACATTAAAACATGTCATATAATCATGCTAAACATTTAGTAAATTTGAGGTTAAATAAATTAATTAACCGACGTTATTAATCATGTATTGGAGTGACCTACGGTGGAAATAAATCGAAGCAAGGACCAAGGTATGGTTTTCTTGCAGTCTGTTGCCTACCGGTTTACACCGGCTTGTGTGTTGTTTGTTTTTCTGTGTGTTAATGACTTTGTAAGATTAAACCATGTAAAGAGTTTACAGTTGTTAAATATTATTATGTTGATAAGTATGACTCTCTCTACCCTTGTGTGTGTCTAACAAGACTTGACCTATTATTGTGAATTGTTTATTGAGTTCAATAATGAACTACTAACAAGTGCTAACGGGGGAAGTGAGGAGTCCGGTCTGTTCCGGCCACGCGTGTGAGTATGGGAGTCGATGTCATAACCGGTTTGATTCTCTTTGTATGTTATGGTTGTTTTCCAATTTGGTTTCCAACCTTCCCTTTAGCTTAACCAAGGCTATTTTACTGACTCACGTCGGGCCACAGGGGCATACCATGTGTTGTTTGGTGTGCTTGGGTGACTATATCCGAGGCACCTTGTGTTAAGTTATCCGTTCAATCTAACAGGACGGTAACGAGTTATGTAACGAGCTTAGTATGAGTATGGCAACATTCTCTAGGCTCTCCATGGGAACTAATTGTGTTGGTTCTCTTCATTAAAGGAATTGTTCTTGTGTGTTATGTGTGATGTTGTGTACAATACTTATGTGGTGATTTATGTATATGTTGTATGTTAAAAAGAATGCCATGTCACCATGACAATTAGTTGCGCGTATCCCGGTAGCCGATGGGCTGCGCGTTAACCATACCAGCCAAGGGTTGCTGACCCCCTCGGGGGCTCCATATTTCTTTTACTGCAGGATGAGGATCAAAGAAGCGGAATGGCTTTAGATTCTAGGATGCAGGATTACTTTTGATTACTTTTGGATGTTGGGCCCGGGATGCGCCTGTGCTCCCGTGGCGTTATATATTTTGGTTGTGAACAGTTTACAGTGATGGTTTACAGTGAAGGATGTAAGTAAATACTCGGTATTATGTTTATGTATATGTGATTATTAGTTCTATGCTCGGGAGTTTGATCATCAGGCTGATACACTTGTATTTATTCAGCCTTGTTAACCACGTGGGTGGTTGACGGCGTTGTAGCACCAATCGTATAGTTATTGTTTAGCTGTTTAAATTCCGCTGTGATTTCAAGTAATGTTATGTGCATAGTAGGGGTGTTACAAAAGTGGTATCAGAGCGAAGTATCGCTCTGATGGCAAGAATACCGAGCTTAGGGATATACCGAGTTAGGAAATCTAGCAATAGTTATCAAGTGAGCAATTATCGATAGGTTAACCACTAACTAAGTGTGGAAATACCTTATAGTCGGGAAAAGCGTTACAACCGTTGGACCGATAAGTGTGCAAGCATATTGCTAATGAATATTCATGTGCATTCAGATGTCAGGTCGACCGAGAGGTAGAGGCTGTGGACACGGTACTGGAGTTACGGATGACCAGGGCGAGAATACTACGGCTCAGGTTATGGCTGAGGCAGTAGCAGCCGCCGTAGCTCAGATGGTACCCCACCATTGTTAGCTGCGATGCAGCAGCAAGGCGGTGAGGGTCAACAAGGGCCACAACCGTAACCACAGCCGCGCGAGACCAACTGGGTCAAGGCGTTGGCGGATCTGAGACCACCGTCGTTCAGTGGGGAGACCGACCCTAGTAAGCTGGAGGCGTACATCTCCGAGATGGAGACCACTTTCGAGACCTTGGACGTTCCTGCTAGTGCCAAGGTCCGACTAGCCGCTTACTATCTGAAGGGATCGGCTCAGACATGGTGGAAGCTGGTATGGGAGGGAAGAGTTGGTGATCCTACCTTTCAATGGAGGGAGTACACGGCTCTGTTGCGAGCCAAGTACTACCCGATACACGTGCAAGAGGCCAAGCGCCTGGAGTTGGACAATTTGAGGCAAGGGGATAAGATGACGGTAGATGAGTAGTACTCAGCCTTCATCGGACTTATCCACCTGCTACTGGATCTGGGTTACTCAGACCGGATTCTTGTGAACCGTTTCTACAACGGACTGAGCTACCGCCTACGCTATGGCATGGGGCCAACCGGATATACTACTTTGCAGGTAATGGGACTACAGTGTGATGTGAATAAGTATGTGCAATGTGTTAATGTGATGTGAATTTGTTTGGCGGGGCATACCTGACACCCTAAATATAGGAGTGCTACCATGCCGCTGCAATTGTGGAGATCACCGTCCGTGTGAGGGACGAGGAGAGTGCGCTCAAGCGCAAGTGACATACCCCAAACTTATAAACATGGATTAAATATCTAATCATATTAATTAAGGCCTAAACATGCCTTAAAAGTCAACTAAGAACAACAGTGGTCAACACAAAGCAAGATGTTGCACACCCTTTGACTGTTAAGGGTAAATAAATACCCAAATGAACTTCTTAGGACCTAAAAATTTGTCCTAAGTATATTAACATAATATTAAACATATTATAACCGTTGGACAACACTCCAACACAAAGAAAACGCATTTACATGCTTCAAGGTCAAAAAGGGCAAAAAGGTGCTCTAGGAAAACCTTAAAAATCAAATGACCTCTAAATGATATAAAATTGAATACCACGATCAAGTATCATGTAAGGAACACAACAAACCGTTGTCAAAGGAAACAGAGCTCAGAAACACCTGGCGACACAAAATGTGCACTAAAACTCCTTGAAGCACGTTTTTGTGTAATCGCCTTTTAAATTGGTTTTAAATGGGCTAAATGTTATAATTACCTTTAAACATATATAATATCATATTATATGATATTAGGAATTTAATTCCAGAAATTTACGAATTTTTACAAATTTAATATTAAAATATTAATAAAACCCTAACGTGGGGCCCGTTTGGGTCAACATTGACTAAGTTGGTCAATGTTGACCATTGACCACGAAATGGACTACATGAAATCAGATAATTAAGTCTCTTAAAAGACCAAGAGACAAGGGACATGTGACAATTAAATATAGTCCTTTACTTTTACATAAAAGAATAAGAAAAATAATACTTTACCTAATAAAACAAAACAAATTGTCTACACTCACCTTACCCATGTGAGCCAGCGATTTTTGGAGCCTCTTCCCCCTTGTATTTCGTGGCTCCCAAGCAGTACAATACAAGAGATGAGTCACACATTCAATAATGGACTAAAGTAACATTATAACTCCATTTTCATTCAAAATTTGAATCAAACACTACCCTACCTTCTCAATCAAGGACGGCTGCCTTTATCATTGTCTCCTCCTTGTCTCCACTGAATTCTCCATCATTATGCAGCTCCAATCAGACTTGATGAGTCATCAAACCAATAATGACCTAAAATATTCAAAAAAGTGCTTTAAGCTTAATAATAGGTCATTTCCTCTCATTTCTTCTCTTGAGCCGAGTTTTCTCTGTCCATGAGCTCTCTCTGGCTCCCCTCCAACCGTGGGTAAGTTCCCAAGCACCATTGATGAGGTTTCAAGCTCTAGGTAAGCTCTTAAGGCATAAAAATGCCTATTTTCTTCATCTTTCTTTCTTTTTTTGATTGATCTACACTCCAACCTTTTCTATACATCTATGTAGAGTGATTTGGAGGTTAGAGGAAGTGTTGGTTTCGTACATAACCAGATCTAAGGATGAAAGTTCAAGTATTGACCATTTAAGGTAAACATGTGCTTTAAGCTCATAACATTTGATTCCCTTCGAATTCGGCTGTGAAACTTTGCTCATAGCCTCATCTTCTTCTCCTTTTCATGTGGAATCTGTTGGTAAGCCATTTGGAGCAAGGGTGGCCGAGATCCAAAGGAAATACCCTCTTTTAAGGCATTTTTCCAAGGTAAAACCTAATAACAAGGTAGCATTTCTAGATCTAGCTATTTCCTATGTCAATATGGTAGATCTAACACCTTGTGGTGTGTTTGATTCAGGTCGAAACCATCTTGAACTCTCCTTGCATTCTTAAGGTGATTTTTGCCTCAAATCTTACATTAAATTACTTCTTATGGTTAGATCTTTCTTGGAGACTAACTAGGCCTTGGTTTCTGTTGAAAACATGTAAAACAAGCTGTGGAGAATTTCTCCTTAAGGTGGCGAACTCAAACAAGGCTTTACCTAAGCTAAATCAAGGTATAAATCACTTAAAACCTTAACTTGATACATTAACACAAGTTTAAGTGTGTGTATATTAATTGCCGTGAGTGAAGGAGAAAAACAAGGTCTTGTTTGACCTTAAAATGTTTAAGAAATGGTTTAAATAGATTTTATAACTAATTAAACAAGCATAAATGTCAAATTTAAGACATTATGTGGAAGTTTGGTAAATAAATGGAAATTATATGGTGGGGCCGAAATCTTATAAGTGTTTTGGGACATTTATGTGTAATTTATTTTGCAAGCCAATGTTTGTAATAAGGCCATGTATTTTAGGCCATTTTATTTGTGCATTTACAAGCTTTTAATTAAGTTTAGTAGTATAAATGCATTACCGAAAATAAATGCGGTATTAGGTGTAATTAAATTAAATTTGGGGCTTTAGAATAATAATGGCCGAAAATTAGAGGTAAAAGGAGTTAAAATAAAGTTTATAAGATTTTATAAAGTTTTGGGGTTAAATGGTAAATTTTAGAAAGTTTGGATACTAAACCGTAATTATAAGGAATTGGTGGTCAAGGAAATATTAAGGTGGTCAACATTGACCATATGCTAGGTTTTGACCAAAATAAATAAGTTAGATAGCTTATTTAAGGTTTTTAATAAGTTATGTATTAAATGGTAATATTTTCTAACATATGTGGTAAATATGTTATTACCGAAAATAAAGGGTGTAAAATGGTATTTTAAACACCCATGGGCTATTAGGAATTTGTTTGGTGGATTTTGGAATTAAAATAAACTATATATGTATAATATATACTTATAATGTCATTATGACACTTTGGAGAAAAATAGATGGTGGAATGGTAAATATCGAAAGTATATGGGTTAATAAGGATATTTATAACCCTTGGTGGAATTTGGAGATTTTTAGAATTATTAAGAGAATTTATTAAGATATGTGTATAAGATATGGTTTTAATGATGTGGTAAGACGATATGTTATAAATAGGGCCAAATGGCAATTATAGAATAGCACAAGGGCTGTTCGGAATTTACAAAAAAATAACCATAGGTTATACTCTTTTATAAGATAGAAATGTATATTAAATGGTATATATAACATGGTAAAAAGAAAGGGGTGATTTTGTAAATCAAGGAAACTATGGTTTATGGAAAAGAATAAGATTTTCTTATGGTGCCTAAGAGGCAATAATAAATAGTTTTGTATAAAAACTATAGGTTATAAGTTAAGGGAAATAAAAATATCATATCAAATGATATTAGAATATGGTATAACATTACATAATGTTATGTGGTCAAACGGATTTAAATAAGTTAAGGGCTATACCGAGTTAATAAGAGTTGGAAAATGAATTTTAGACTAAGGTCTATAGTGTTATAAATGTTATGGCAATTATATGTTTAGATGGAATTAATATAAGGAAGGGTATTCACATTAAAGAATGTGACAAACTGTAAATAAATGGAATTTATAAACTAAGGTATTTATGGAATAAACCTTAGGAGTTGTAATTATATAACATAAAATGTTACATGATATTAGGATAATAATCTTAACACAAGTTGTATGGTATAATACAACTAATGGGAATAATCATCTAAAAGAAGATGATCAAATGTAACATAAAATACAAGAGTTTATGAAACTCATGAGAATTACCTACGTGGTAAAAATATATACATGCACAAGAATAATATAATAAGGTGGATAAATATATTTTGGTTGAAACCATATGATTTAATGGTGGTGGTTATTTGGAAAAAATATAGTTACAAACTATAAGCTATGAATTTTGCTAGGATAATGGATAATGAAATACAAAGAATTATAATGGATGATGAAAAAAATATAATATAAGAATGCATGCATACATGCAACTATAGGTTACGTACCTAAACTAGATGTGGATAAGATTAAAAGATATATAAGGAATTAAACTTAACAGTTGAAATAGTTTTGACGTACGCGTTTTAAGTAACAAAGCCGACTGTTTTAGAAACCTGTAACAAACCTGTAGAAAACAGGGTGAACTGTCGGGGTTATTTATAATTCGGAAATACCGGATGTAGTTAGTCATGGAGACTGACTTATAGTTTTATTACCGTTTAGGGTATACTTCTGACAAGGACGCTTGACGAGCTAACGGACTACACGGAGCGTAGGATCTTGCTGATTCATACTCCACCGTAATACAGTCAGGGTGAACGGTATGTAAAGGGTTTGATCCGAGTTGTCCTAAGGTTGCTCCTTGGGCTCGGATTTGGTTGATATAACTTGTATGTTGTTGTGAGTCTCTGATTGTCTGTGAGGACTTCCTCAGTTCAGACTTCTGTGTGATCTGTGATAAGATCGTTTGTCTGAATGTGATAATTAATATGCATGAACTGTATATTTATAGCTGCTCATTATTTACTGTTGTTGAGTTAACAGTATTGGTTCGTATATATGAACCTATATTTATAAAACGAACTAGCGGCTATGGTGCTATCTTATATGAAATATAAGGAACGTAAAAAACGTTGTAGCACTATGATAATAACATATACATATTATCTAAGACTTTTATACGGAGCATTGGCCTTTCTATACGCCGCTCTTGTATCTAGCACTGATCCCGAGTTTACAGACTCCGGATTGGACTAATGACCTTAGTCTGTTGTGTTAGAAAATTTGGTAATGCGATGCGATGGTATAATTAATTAATTAATGGAAGTGGAAGGAAAGAAGCCAAGAGGATGTGGCTCTTGGTGCGCGCTGTGATCACAAAAACGATACCAGGATGTCCGCGTACGGGTCCGTAAGTATCAAGAAATTTCCCGTGAGCTAGAATGGCTCGTTGGTCGGAGACTCTACCGTTGGAGTGGCTACTGCCGTGGGTGACCCGCCATAATATATGGGTAACTAGAGACATGTCGTTTAACGAGACATTGTCACTAGGTATAACTGAACAACTAAAACATTGAGACTTATACAGTGGCGAACAATACCATGGATGTAACACCCCATCCAACATTAACACACTTACAATAAACTGCAGCGGAAAAACAACCTCATCATATACTTAACTCGTTGGTGTTACACGCCGTTAGCCACCTACGTGGCTAACAAGGCTAATACATACACATTGTACCGGTCTGATGGGCTAAATTTCCGAGCGACTACACATTACTATCCCTTTTCATTAATCACAACAACAACATACACCTTCCAACTATACCGAGTATTTATAACTAATGCCGATAACAATTTCGGTCTTACTACACCTACTGTATATATACAACATAAACGATTACCCATGTACAACGACTACCCCGTCCTACTCTCGAACGGCTTCCAGCTCCTTGTACCTGAAATAGGAAAAGAAGAGAAAGGGTGGCCCCCAAGGGGCTCAGCACCTTTGCTGGTATGGTAATCCCGCAGCCCACATGCTACCGGGCCACACACAACTAATTGTCGTCTTAGCATGCGGTTGATTATTTTTAAATCATGCATGCAACTGTAAACACACACACACACAATCATTTCGCCTCAACGGGCTCACAAACGGATAATATATCCTTACTTAATAAGTCACTCAAGGTATTCAATATCCCTAGAGTGTTCCTCCTCTAATGGAGCTACTTCCTTAACAGACGACACTTACCCTTAAATCGGGTTATCCTTAAATGCCTCTTTTTCTCAAACTGGGATTCATATCCATGATCCACATACTCCACATTTTACAACATATAACATACACTACATAACAACACTTAACAACACCTTGCACGTTTCCACGTGCACATAACACCGCAATAGATATTGAATCACAACAAAGATACATAACATAACGGGAATGGTCCTCTTAGGAACCGACCCAAACATTGTTAATACACTGGTGAGCCTAGAGAATGTTGCCAGTCTCATGATAAGCTCGTTACATAACTCGTTACCGTCTCGTTAAATGAACGGTTACTTAACACAAGGTGTCTCGGATATAGTGATCCAAGCACACCGAAACAAACATAACATAGTATGCCCCTGTGGCCCGACGTGAGTCAGTAATAGCCTTGGTTAAGCTAAGGGAAGGTTGGGAACCAAATTGGAAAACAACCATAACATACGGAGAGGATCGAACCTGCTATGACAACGACCCCCATACTCACACGCGTGGCCGGAACAGACCGGACTCCTCACTCCCCCCGTTAGCACTTGTCAGAAATTCATCATTGAACTTAGTTAAACAATCACAACATTGGGTTAAGTCTTGTTAGACACACACAAGGGAAGGGAGAGTCATACATTCATACACCAACATCACGCACAAACATTACATAACTAACTCACGCATAGCCGTGGGTAGAACGTTCCTTAGGTCGGAAACGTTATCACCGGATACCGTTCTCCTACGTTTACCTAATAGTGGTTAACTATCCCTTCAAGCGCATTCGAGGTTACCGGTATCGGCACGTAAACATACAATAACAATAACGACTGTAAACTCGTTTCATGATTTATCTCATAACGTGGCAAACATACAGAAAAACACATTGGCATACAAGCCGGTGTAATCCGGTAGGACACAGGTTGCAAGAAAACCATACCTGTCGCCACGGTCCACTATATCATGTCCTTTTAGGTTCCTCGAACAAATCCTACAACTGGTAACATCACAATTACTTTTATTAATATTGGGGTAACATGTTTGGTTAACGTTTAAAGCGCCCATAGTTTACCCCGTCATTCCCCCCTTACACTAACTTACTCTTGTGATATTAAGTTTACAACTCTCACATCAAACCCCACACTTGTTTACACATTTTAAGGCCTTTATTGCCACCAAACAAGGCCTAAACATCACCTAAAACCATTACCATTCAATTCCCCATGATTAGAAGCCTTTAAAACAGATTTTGCAACACTTTTGACCTGGTCCGGACTTGGTCCGGACCCAAGGTCCCGGACCCACTTGTAGAATGTACTCTCGGCCTTATTTTACCCTTGGTCCGGGTCTTGGTCCTGGACTAAGGACCCGGACCACTTCTAAACTTCACTCTCGGCTCTTTTTAAGGGGTGGTCCGGTACCTACACAAGGGCTAGGTCCCGGACCATGTTATTAACTTGTCAAAACATCATTTTCCAACCCCTAAACCAACCTTAAACCTTACCTAATCATTCCATAAACTTTCCACATGTTTCCTACATGTTTAAACACCTTAAAACAAGCACTAAACTTTCCTAAATCATCACTAACTGGTTACTCATTCCTTACAACAATTCCTAGCACTTATAACATTTTTCTTAGATTCTAAGTGGTATATCATGCCTACTACCTCAACTAACCAAAGTGTTGTCTCACAAACATTACCACCACTCCAAAAGCATTATTTCTCATACACACCTCCTTTGCACAATTGCTTCTAATTTCCACAAGTTTTCACTTAGACCTTCACTAGGCATTTCTTTTCCTTTGTTTACCAAATCTTGAACAAGACTTAACACTTCACATAACAATTCCTTGGTGTGTTCAAAACACCCATTTGAGTTCTAAATCCTCCAAGACAATGCCCATGGCACCTTAACACCTAAGAACACCATGATTCACCTTCTTCCACCATCTTAACACTTAACAAGTTCCTAGCACCTTCTAGGTCTTAAAATCTCATTTCATCACATAAACTCCTTTGTTTATCAACTAAATTTTGCCATAGCTTCTCTTGTAAACTCTCACACCCAAACACTTAGGTTTTCACCTTTAGACAACCAAGAACACTTAATCACTTAATACACATTCCTTACACACAAACATATTGTTTTTCATCCTTTAACCATTCAAGACATTCATCTTTACAAGAAATGCCCTTTACACACACACAAAGCCTTTAACTACACTACATATCACAATATAGTGCATAAACTTAAATTGCTTGGCTCTTAAGCCCTTAAATTGCATAAACCTTGAACACTGAATTTCCACATAATAATGCCTTCAACCTGCAAGTACACACAACAATGCTCCCATGTATTTTTAGTCCACCTTGTGGATAGTTTTCTAGCTCATTTCCCATTGGCTCTTTAAGTCATTTATTAAGCAAATATAGCTTAATTTCCTAGTACAATAAACCACATAAGAGAGGTCATTTACCTCTTTGTTTTCCAAGCTTTCCCATTTGTTTTCTCTTGATCTTTCTTGGTTGAAAACCGGCAAGGAGGTTTTACCACTTGTCAATCTTCTAACCAATACACATATAAGGGTAATGGGCATTAAGTTTAATACTCAAACTCATAGTTAAACCCTAGGTTTACATAAGTGTCTTAAAACACTAAAATTTGATGATTACCTTTGGAATTCGAAAGAGAGCTTGGTTAAGTGGCAATAGGACTCCTCCTAGTCCCTTGAAGATTGAATTAAGCTAAGAAATAGCAGACAAGACCCATTGTAAGGTGAATTTTCGGTTATACAAGAAAATGGTGGGAACTTGGATTTTCTTTGATTTTCCTTACCTTGAAACAAAGGAGAATGACAAGGCATGGAAATATGAGCTCAAGCTCCTTCAATGTTGAATCTCCATGGCACCAAAATGGAGCTTTTGAAGATTTGAAAGATAGGAATGTAGAGCTTACTCTAACTAAGACAACGGTAGTCTCGAAATTGAATTCGGAGCTTGGAGTCATGAGTTACAAGCATTTAGAGATGGAGAATGGCTACTTGCTGTAGAAAACGAGAATGGAGAAGGAGGATGAGGTTGAGACGGTGGGAACCAAAGAGAAAAGAAGAGAAAGTGGAGGAGAGGTAAGTTTTGGAGATATTTAAGTTATAAAGCAAAAAGTATCCTTTACTTACTTTTCTTTCTTTCTTTTAATTTACAAGCCAAGTGTGATGACTCACACACCCAAAACCGTGGCCCCATCAATATAACATATATATGGCCTTTTTGTTGACCAATTAACCAACTTATGTTGACTTAAACTTAAACTAGCACTATTTGAGCACTATTCACAAATTAAGGCACATATTTGTGAAATTTTTGATTTCCCATTGATTTAGACTTCCTAATGTGATACTAAGTAGTACACATGTAATTAAAGAGTAATGATGGCATTTAGCCACTCAAAACTCATCTACAAGACAATTTTTCAAAAATGTGCTTTAAGACTCCTTAAGCACATTTTGTGTTTTAGCTTGTTTTCAAGCTTGGTTTTCTTTGGTAATTGGTTTAATATGTTCATTAACATATAAATAAAGTCTTGGCATGACATTAGGTCTTATACAAATTTATCCCAAGCTTAGAGCACATTTTTGCTCATATTGACTTTAAGGTATTTTCTTGTGTTTTATTTGGTTTAACTGTCCACCAAGGTTTCCTAAGGACTTATTTAGCCTTATTAAATCATAATTGAATATTATTAAGTCTTGGTAGGCTCTTTGGGTCCTAACCAAGTTCACTCATAGCTTAGAGCATGTTTTTGCTCAACCGTGTCTTAGTGTTTTATTGTGTTTTACCATGGTTTAAATGGTTCATTGATGTCTCTAAGGCACTTTTTAGCCTTTACATACCATAGTTTAATATTTAAACCACATATCAAGGTTTGGGGTATTTCAATCTACCCCCCTTAAAAGAACTTCGTCCTCGAAGTTCACACTTTCCCACACATCATTAGATTAGAATACGGGGATTACTTACAGAAAAACTTCTATAATCAACACACTTTACATTACAACCTCGGACTTAATGGTCCGGGCAACACATTCACATCCATACATAACATAACATATTCACATGATAACCTCGGACTCAATGGTCCGGGTATCTTAACAACATTTACACACATAACAACCCTTAGACTCCCTGGTCTTGGGTAACATAACAACATTAGACACATAGGTCCCGATAACACAACAGTCTTTAGACACATAGGTCTATGTAACACAACACATTTAGACTCTAGGTCTTGATAGCATACACCTTTAGAACTCGAGGTCAAAATAACATTTATTACACATACCAAACAACATGTCATATAGCATGTATAACAATCAAAAATATCTTTGATATACACTGTGATCCCGCGAACCCGGTCGCGATGGACACCTTCCGTCCCCATGCCTTTGGGAGATTAAAACAATCACATAAATTTGAAAATTTTCCTTGTGAGGTTAAGTAAGAAGACTTTAATTATGTAAAGTATCCATCATGTTTTATAAATACCAATTGAAAATCCTTTGAAAACACACACACAACTCCAATCCAACTTAAGCTCTTTGCTTCTTTTTAGCGTGGTTATTTGTGACCACTTATAGGGAGTTTCAAGAGTCATCCAACCCTGATGTGATCAGCATCAGTGTTGAACTATCCTTCCATCCAATTTGTGTTCGGCTTCCCTTGATCGCATGCAAATCAAGTTCCACTTCCCACTTCATTTTCAAGCATCAACTAAGTCACTCATTCCAATTTTCTATCTTTTAAATCATTCTAATCATGATCATAACATCTCCAAAGGATAGAACTCCGTCTATCAGTACCTCCATTCACTTTAATCATGTTGCCTAGGGAATCTTATTCTCACTAGGTTCTATGTCGGTATCATGCCCTTTTGAATCACTATATAGTATGTATAACATATATTTATCAAAATACAACACACAGTTTCACATTTATACACTGTCGGGGTTTTGTTCCCCGGGAGTTTCTCTACTCCCCACACTTGTATTATCACACACAACTATTAATAAATCAACACCATTATCACAATGGTATTCGCATCTTCTGTGCGCAATTACCACAATTAAACCATGAATGAATGGTATGTTTATGTAACACACCCCAATCATCAAAACAATAATTTGTGCTATGCAATATAAGTCACATACACTACGTACACTTGTACAGTAATATACACTAAGTGGTCTTGCGCTCTACCCCCCTTAAAAGGGATTACGCCCACGTAATCAATCACTAAACATTGGCTTATAATGTTCTGCCGTCGTGAAGTGTTTTAACTTCCACGCGGTCTATTACACAATGGATTCCGATTAGAGGATCTTAACCATATTGGTGGTTTAGTTCCTAAACAAAGAATTCTCATTGGAGTTTGTTTAAACTCTTAGTTGGTTTCGATTCTGGCCTGTTGGGCTTCTAGGTGTTAATAATTAGCCGTTCACTCATGTTCACCAAGCACATTCAACACTTGAATCACTGGCTCACTAGTTTCTGCTGCGAAACTCTAATAACTGTAGAGCTTAATTGCTCCATTTGTTATTCTTACTGTATTATACATCCCCAATTGTCACCTTCATCTTGGTAACAATGGTTTCTCAACCGACGCGTGTATCTCTTACCGTTAGCGAATTCGGTGAGTTATAAACTTTCTATCCACTTCCATAATAATTTACTGTGTATACAGCTATGTATTTCACAATGACTGACTTGTTCCCTTCCGACTTACTGTCGGTTGAGATTGAGCTATTACCTAGCGTGTAGTGCTCTCTCAGCTATTTACAACATTTGGGGTATATTCCATACCGATATTTGGCAGTTAGTGTTACTGTAGTCACTTACTGTTAATCATGTCTCCACATTTGGTTTTACAAGTACTTTTTATTGGTGCGGCCTTGCATTTCCTATGCATCGGCCATTATAACATTATTGCTCCACAATTAACATGTTTCCAATTCCTAGCTATCCCACTCGATCATTACTGCGCAAGTGCAATACCAAAACACTCAGTCATACAGAGTGCAGAGGTGTAAACTCTTGACAGTAAATCTCTTATGCGATTCGCCATGGAATCACACTGAGTTCCTCATCACATAGTACCTACCACTGGCTTATTGCCCAGTCTATTTAACATCACTTACCTTGCATCTCCACTGAGTTTACTCATAACTGGTCTTATGTGCTACATTATCGTTTAACAATACTTATACAACGGTCGCTTACTGCGCACCGTGCTTATTGTATAACATAACACTAACTTGCATGGTATTTACTGTCACATTAACTTCCACACCCATACTTAATTATGGTTCATCATTCATCTGGATGACTACCGAATGCTCCTTGAGCATCGATCATTCGAGTCACAAGCCGGCATTATTCAGCTCGGTGTTTCACCTTATACACACATACTACTAAGCTAACTGCTCTCTAATAATAGTCGTCCATCCTTAACATATTTCTTGAACTTGATTCACATAACTACCGCTCCTGCGGTCTCACAATATCGAGAGGTATCCCCACTCTTAATGCAGTGGTTCGTTTACCACTCTATTTACTTATATAACATGAACTTTTGCAATCAATCTAATTTTCATAACACATTTTATTTGTGGCTTATAAGCCTTACTGCCTTGAGCTGCGCTCGTTGTAGGCGGTCCACACACATGTACTTCTCTGTACAACATACATGCTTTGGATATTATATTGAGCTCCATGACAAGGTCGTTGTATTCCGTTTCCTTTCATGGGATGCCCCTTAGGTTTGTTAGTCCGTCTCCTGACAACTTATGTCTAAACTGGGTGTTAGTTTCAACCCTTGTGCTTCTGTCATGCATTTCGTTCAACAATTGTTGATGCGAACACCCTTCAAGGATTGCTCCTGGGTGTTGTTAAGTTATGCCTTTACATCTAGTTCACACTTATTGGTACATTCCGTTAGCCACGCCCTTTGCGTTCTTAACTGGCTTATTATCTCCTTCTGTGAAGATCAACATTTCCCGGTAGTGTAGGTACTTATTCCGGATGTTTCATCCCGTTCATTGCACATTAATGTGTCCACATTGGGCATCTGCCTTGCCATGCATAGGCTGGGTCTCCGTTCCAGCCATCATGTTTATCCCTGAGGATCCTTAAGTCATATAAGATGTCTTTACATTCAGTTAGTGCACTTCGCACCTCCTGACTCTTAAACATTTCCTTGAAAGGAATTCACTAATTCCTTTAGTCTCGTTAACTTAACTGAGTTCCTTAACTTCAACCATTCATGGTAATCCTTAGTTCTTGTTTGACTTATACTGCTGACCGTAGTACGGAGTCGACTACTTCCCGTGTTTCGGACTCTACTTGTATACATATGTGGGGTACCATACTGATACATTACTACTTACCCAACTAACCCATAAGTAGATCTGTCAGGCCCACAAGCTCCTATCGGAGTGCGGTCGTCCCACATTACAGTTGGTACACTTGTAGTGTCCGTCACACGCCTAGGTGAAGTATTCTGTTGTCAACTCCCTTATATTGTCCCGTGACAATATTCATTCCATGCTTCCCGAACTTAATCGAGGGAAAGTTTATCCATTGTTGTATCCTTGTCAACTGTCCTTGGTTTTACTGGTTTGGTTTAAAAGAAGGTTAGAAAGAAGTGTTGGTTTGAAAGAAAATCTGGTTTTGAAGGAAAAAGGTTTGAATAAATCTGGGTTGAAAGAAAATTTTCATGGTTTCACAACATCTTCTTACCTTAACCAAGTCTAGCTTCTTGCTGACTGGTGTACTTACAATTACAGAGGTTAGGCTAACAGGCCCTTCCACTGTTATTACGATCACACTTAACTTTATGGTACTTTACCAAGTACTTTGTATTTGTTAAAATTTCTCCGAACAGCCCTGTTATAGCAGCACTTGCCATGGCAAGTGCGCCATGCTAACTGGCTATCGGTTCAACACTTACCGGTTATGGTATTGTTTTTACCCATACTGTCATCAGTGGCCTTGTTGGCCCTCACTGATCTTACTGCCTTGATAATAACTCTTCCGGGTGACTTCTCACTGTCTTCACATAATAATTTCAACTGGGGTGTCTCCCATTCTTGGAGTCCCCCTTTCCTTTTGTATTGTTTCCTCTTCGTAGCCCGTCCCACGTATTTGTCGTGGTTACTGAGACTTGTCTCTTGTTTGGGCACTACGTTGCAGTTCCTTTACCGGTTGGTACACCGTTGGTGTATTATTTATCAACTGTGGTTCCGTAGACACTCGTCTCGGGTTTTATTAATCCATTTCTTGCCTGTTGCACGGTTGGTGCGTTGCAAGCTGGTTATCCTCGACTGCTCGGCATGTCGACCCAGGTTGCTGGAAATTCTATTCTTCTATACACAAGATTCTTCATTCTTCGCTATTAAATGCGGTTAACATTGCTCAGATGGAGACCGTTTCCGGGATTCCCAGTTTTCGGGATATACCGTGTGACAGGTTCTCCGTACCTTTAGAGGTACTTAATAACAGCCAGATCGGGTATCCCGAGTAAGAGAGGACTTCCATCTCTCTGGCGTTCTTTCCCAAGTTATCAAACAGGGATTGTGGAGGGTGGGATGGATATTGTAGGTTTCCAGTAGTCACTGGTAGTTCCTAACTAGCGTATCTCTCACGCTATCACTCAACCCTTAACCCAAAGTACTTAAATCCTAACTCGGTACTTCCTAAGCTCGGTAATTCAGTCATTAGAGCGATACTTCGCTCTGATACCACTTTTTGTAACACCCCATCCAACATTAACACACTTACAATAAACTGCAGCGGAAAAACAACCTCATCACATTACTTAACTCGTTGGTGTTACACGCCGTTAGCCACCTACGTGGCTAACAAGGCTAATACATACACATTGTACCGGTCTGATGGGCTAAATTTCCGAGCGACTACACATTACTATCCCTTTTCATTAATCACAACAACAACATACACCTTCCAACTATACCGAGTATTTATAACTAATGCCGATAACAATTTCGGTCTTACTACACCTACTGTATATATACACATAAACGATTACCCATGTACAACGACTACCCCGTCCTACTCGAACGGCTTCTAGCTCCTTGTACCTGAAATAGGAAAGAAGGAAAGGGTGGCCCCCAAGGGGCTCAGCACCTTTGCTGGTATGGTAATCCCGCAGCACATGCTACATGCTACGGGCCACACACAACTAATTGTCGTCTTAGCATGCGGTTGATTATTTTTAAATCATGCATGCAACTGTAAACACACAACACACAATCATTTCGCCTCAACGGGCTCAACAAACGGATAATATCCTTACTTAATAAGTCACTCAAGGTATTCAATATCCCTAGAGTGTTCCTCCTCTAATGGAGCTACTTCCTTAACAGACGAACTTACCCTTAAATCGGGTTATCCTTAAATGCCTCTTTTCTCAAACTGGGATTCATATCCATGATCCACATACTCCACATTTTACAACATATAACATACACTACATAACAACACTTAACAACACCTTGCACGTTTCCACGTGCACAACATAACACCGCAATAGATATTGAATCACAACAAAGATACATAACATAACGGGAATGGTCCTCTTAGGAACCGACCCAAACATTGTTAATACACTGGTGAGCCTAGAGAATGTTGCCAGTCTCATGATAAGCTCGTTACATAACTCATTACCGTCTCGTTAAATGACGGTTAACTTAACACAAGGTGTCTCGGATATAGTGATCCAAGCACACCGAAACAAACATAACATAGTATGCCCCTGTGGCCCGACGTGAGTCAGTAATAGCCTTGGTTAAGCTAAAGGGAAGGTTGGGAACCAAATTGGAAAACAACCATAACATACGGAGAGGATCGAACCTGCTATGACAACGACCCCCATACTCACACGCGTGGCCGGAACAGACCGGACTCCTCACTCCCCCCGTTAGCACTTGTCAGAAATTCATCATTGAACTTAGTTAAACAATCACAACATTGGGTTAAGTCTTGTTAGACACACACAAGGGAAGGGAGAGTCATACATTCATACACCAACATCACGCACAAACATTACATAACTAACTCACGCATAGCCGTGGTTAGAACGTTCCTTAGGTCGGAAACGTTATCACCGGATACCGTTCTCCTACGTTTACCTAATAGTGGTTAACTAGCCCTTCAAGCGCATTCGAGGTTACCGGTATCGGCACGTAAACATACAATAACAATAACGACTGTAAACTCGTTTCATGATTTATCTCATAACGTGGCAAACATACAGAAAAACACATTGGCATACAAGCCGGTGTAATCCGGTAGGACACAGGTTGCAAGAAAACCATACCTGTCGCCACGGTCCACTATATCATGTCCTTTTAGGTTCCTCGAACAAATCCCGTACAACTGGTAACATCACAATTACTTTTATTAATATTGGGGTAACATGTTTGCTTAACGTTTAAAGCGCCCATAGTTTACCCCGTCATTCCCGTTACACTTAACTTACTCTTGTGATATTAAGTTTACAACTCTCACATCAAACCCCACACTTGTTTACACATTTTAAGGCCTTTATATGCCACCAAACAAGGCCTAAACATCACCTAAAACCATTACCATTCAATTCCCCATGATTAGAAGCCTTTAAAACAGATTTTGCAACACTTTTGACCTGGTCCAGGACTTGGTCCGGACCCAAGGTCCCGGACCACTTGTAGAATGTACTCTCGGCCTTATTTTACCCTTGGTCCGGGTCTTGGTCCTGGACTAAGGACCCGGACCACTTCTAAACTTCACTCTCGGCTCTTTTTAAGGGGTGGTCCGGGTACCTATACAAGGGCTAGGTCCCGGACCATGTTATTAACTTGTCAAAACATCATTTTCCAACCCCTAAACCAACCTTAAACCTTACCTAATCATTCCATAAACTTTCCACATGTTTCCTACATGTTTAAACACCTTAAAACAAGCACTAAACTTTCCTAAATCATCACTAACTGGTTACTCAATTCCTTACAACAATTCCTAGCACTTATAACATTTTTCTTAGATTTCTAAGTGGTATATCATGCCTACTACCTCAACTAACCAAAGTGTTGTCTCACAAACATTACCACCACTCCAAAAGCATTATTTCTCATACACCCTCCTTTGCACAATTGCTTCTAATTTCCACAAGTTTTCACTTAGACCTTCACTAGGCATTTCTTTTCCTTTGTTTACCAAATCTTGAACAAGACTTAACACTTCACATAACAATTCCATGGTGTGTTCAAAACGCCCATTTGAGTTCTAAATCCTCCAAGACAATGCCCATGGCACCTTAACACCTAAGAACATCATGATTCACCTTCTTCCACCATCTTAACACTTAACAAGTTCCTAGCACCTTCTAGGTCTTAAAATCTCATTTCATCACATAAACTCCTTTGTTTATCAACTAAATTTTGCCATAGCTTCTCTTGTAAACTCTCACACCCAAACACTTAGGTTTTCACCTTTAGACAACCAAGAACACTTAATCACTTAATACGCATTCCTTACACACAAACATATTGTTTTTCATCCTTTAACCATTCAAGACATTCATCTTTACAAGAAATGCCCTTTACACACAACTAAGCCTTTAACTACACTACATCACAATATAGTGCATAAACTTAAATTGCTTGGCTCTTAGGCCCTTAAATTGCATAAACCTTGAACACTGAATTTCCCACATAATAATGCCTTCAACCTGCAAGTACACACAACAATGCTCCCATGTATTTTTAGTCCACCTTGTGGATAGTTTTCTAGCTCATTTACCATTGGCTCTTTAAGTCATTTATTAAGAAAATATAGCTTAATTTCCTAGTACAATAAACCACATTAAGAGAGGTCATTTACCTCTTTGTTTTCCAAGCTTTCCCATTTGTTTTCTCTTGATCTTTCTTGGTTGAAAACCGGCAAGGAGGTTTTACCACTTGTCAATCTTCTAACCAATACACATATAAGGGTAATGAGCATTAAGTTTAATACTCAAACTCATAGTTAAACCCTAGGTTTACATAAGTGTCTTAAAACACTAAAATTTGATGATTACCTTTGGAATTCGAAAGAGAGCTTGGTTAAGTGGCAAGATAGGACTCCTCCTAGTCCCTTGAAGATTGAATTAAGCTAAGAAAATAGCAAGACAAGACACCATTGTAAGGTGAATTTTCGGTTATACAAGAAAATGGTGGGAACTTGGATTTTCTTTGATTTTCCTTACCTTGAAACAAAGGAGAATGACAAGGCATGGAAATATGAGCTCAAGCTCCTTCAATGGTGAATCTCCATGGCACCAAAATGGAGCTTTTGAAGATTTGAAAAGATAGGAATGTAGAGCTTACTCTAACTAAGACAACGGTAGTCTCGAAATTGAATTCGGAGCTTGGAGTCATGAGTTACAAGCATTTAAAGATGGAGAATGGCTACTTGCTGTAGAAAAACGAGAATGGAGAAGGGAGGATGAGGTTGGAGACGGTGGGAACCAAAGAGAAAAGAAGAGAAAGTGAGGAGAGAGGTAAGTTTTGGAGATATTTAAGTTATAAAGCAAAAAGGTATCCTTTACTTACTTTTCTTTCATTCTTTTAATTGGCAAGCCAAGTGTGATGACTCACACACCCAAAACCGTGGCCCCATCAATATATAACATATATATGGCCTTTGTTGACCAATTAAACAACTTATGTTGACTTATAACTTAAACTAGCACTATTTGAGCACTATTCACAAATTAAGGCACATATTTGTGAAATTTTTATTTCCCATTGATTTAGACTTCCTAATGTATACTAAGTAGTACACATGTTAATTAAAGAGTAATGATGGTCATTTAGCCACTCAAAACTCATCTAGACAATTTTTCAAAAATGTGCTTTAAGACTCCTTAAAGCACATTTTGTGTTTTAGCTTGTTTTCAAGCTTGGTTTTCTTTGGTAATTGGTTTAATATGTTCATTAACATATAAATAAAGTCTTGGTATGACCATTAGGTCTTATACAAATTTATCCCAAGCTTAGAGCACATTTTTGCTCATATTGACTTTAAGGTATTTTCTTGTGTTTTATTTGGTTTAACTGTCCACCAAGGTTTCCTAAGGACTTATTTAGCCTTATTAAATCATAATTGAATATTATTAAGTCTTGGTAGGCTCTTTGGGTCCTAACCAAGTTCACTCATAGCTTAGAGCATGTTTTTGCTCAAACCGTGTCTTAGTGTTTTATTGTGTTTTACCATGGTTTAAATGGTTCATTGATGTCTCTAAGGCACTTTTTAGCCTTTACATACCATAGTTTAATATTTAAACCACATATCAAGGTTTGGGGTATTTCAATGGATGAGACTTAATACTTGTTTATTATTCTCGTTGTTTCGCTTTGTTGTTCATTGGTTATACTTGTGGTTATTTTGTTGTGTGTTGATGATTGGATGGAGCCTACAAGGCTAAGGTAAACTAAATATGAAAACTGTACGCTACGGCGAATGTACATGGTACATGAAATTGTTATTGCTCGATACGTTCGATATACAAATGTTATTTGAAATATTCTATGAATGTTTGGTTTGGATGGATGACTAATGTTTATGGATATTTGGATGGTTGATTATGTATATATTACATTTATGCTTCAGTTTTGACTATAACTGTAAAAAGGAAAAGCATGAAACCAATCTAATAATAAGATGGTTAAAATGACAAGTGACCATTAGGGTCCAGGCCCGGCATACTCAGCGTCTATCGCTGATACTACACCATTTCAGGTTGTTGATCATTGTCGGAGCTGAAGAGCAAGAACAGGGTAGTTGGAGATGTTGTATGGTAATGAAGATGGTGTATGGTCTTATGGTAAGGTTATGTGTTTTTCAGGATTGGATAGACGCTCACTTGTCGATGTTTATGGTTTATGGCTTAGTATGATGTATAGGAGTTTCTCGTTATCACTACGGTTAGCAGTTTGTTTATTTTGGAAGTTGGATGTAGTTTGGCTACGTTGCTCGCATGGGCGAGTAATGGCCGGTGACACCCGAGTGAGTTTTGTAATTGTTATTTATCTTCCGCTGTGAGACGTTCTAATTATTGCTACGTGAGGGATTATATCGTGATTATGGAGAGGGGTGTTACAGCAAGGCCATGAACGAGGGCCAAGGCACGCAAGGGCAAGGGGGAGGAAAGAAGAGGAAGCCATACCCCCAGTCCCAGAAAGGACAGCAACAGGGTGGCAAGGGCCAGACCCAGACCACCACTGCTGAGGAGCCTCTGCAGCTCACCTATGCGTATGCGGCCAAGCCCTTACGCTCTTACCCACCCAAGGGTAATTAACAAATTTCAATACCGAAATCTAGTGTGTGTTATTAATTTGTGAAGTATGTACTGAGTGTGTGATGTGTAGCAGCTAGCACGGGCTCTGGACCGGAGCGCCACTATTACTGCAAGTGGTGTAATGGAGACCACCCCGACAAGGACTGCAAGGGTAATGATGTGTAGTGCCGATACTGCAAAAAGATGGGGCACCGCGACTATGAGTGCTGGTAGAACCCGAACAGTAGAAACTACAGGCCCAAGGGGCAATGGAAGGGTAAGGCCACTGCGACCACCGATGGCCCGAAGACGGCGAATCAGCCACCCCCAGATCAGAGGTACATAGATTCCCAGAAGGGGAAGGGGTCGGGGTCCGGCAAGGCCGCCCTGAATGTGGTGGACCGGTCTGAGGCGCCAGGGCCCTCTTCTAGACCAGGTACCGCCTAAACTATTGAGTGAAATAAGTGATTGCATACCGCATTTCATGCATGTGTGTTAGTGAGTTTAAGTAAACAACCATATGAGTAAACAATTAAAGTATAGTGTGAAAGTCACCTAATTAGATAACTCTAAACTTAAAGGAACTTCAATATATGTTATCTAATCCCACCCACACCAAACCCTGAAGAAACTACCATCGGCATCACCGACTTTCCAATGGAGCAATGTCAGGTCATCCAACCAGGTATTGTACTCTTAAATGGATACCTGACACCGGAAGCACAAATCCGTATCAGCAGACGATGCAATGAACTAGGAGCAAAACCTGGAGGTTTCTACACACCCGAATACCCGAGCGGATCAAAGATGAATTTGAAGATGATGTGCATGGGTAAGGACTGGAACCCTTACACCAAGACATATCAAGAAGTGCGATCAGAAGATGGAGCAGCTGTGCCAAGTATACCTGAGGAATTCCTTGCGGTCGTTAACCACGCTGTGGAAATTGCTCAGGAAGTTGAAACGGATTCAATTCCAAATGTGAAAGTAGATCTGTGTATTGTGAACTTCTACCAGAAAGGTGGACGGTTAGGTTTACACCAAGATAACGACGAGTCACCCGAGTCTCTAAGTAAGGGAGTACCCGTGGTGTCTTGGTCCATTGGTGATACCGCAGTGTTTGTGTATGGCGAGCAGAAGCGTGCTGATCTCGGAAAGAAGCTAGTGTTGAAATCAGGAGATGTGTTAGTCATGGGTGGGTAGTCGAGGATGCTATACCATGGCATCAAGAAGATCAAACTGAATACCGCACCGTAGGCAGTGATCAATGCCACACACATGAAACCCGGACGTTTGAACTTGACCTTCAGACAATTTTAAGCTTTGTATAATTATGTGATGTGTTGGACCAGTGTATGTTAAGGATGTTGTAAGTGTTAATCATGGCGACAGTATAAGCCAACGAATGTTGTAAAAAGAGTGTGTTAATGAATAAAGTGGAGTTGTTTGATGTATATCAACCGTGTTGTTACCCAATACTTATTAGTTTGCCAATGAATTAGGCTGTGCTCTCGGAACGGAAGGTATACTGAGTGTCTGCAATGAGGCAGAAGCCGGCAAGAGCGGCACGATCCGCACCGGTACCTTTCCAGTCAATGGCGTGGACGCTTCGATCTTGTTCGACTCCGGAGCCTCACATACATTTATTTCGCTATCCTTTGCGAAGAGGCTAGGGTTAGACGGTGATGAGATGCCAGACTTCCTAGTCACTCTCCCGTCAAAAGAGCGGATCAGGTGTACCCGCTACCACCGAGATGTTGTTGTGAGAATCAGAGGTGAAGAATTTCCGATCGACTTGATAGAGTTCGACGGACTTGGCTTTGATGTAATTGTCGGGATGAACTGGTTGGAGCGGTACAAGGGTAGAATCCTATGTGCCGAGCATCGTCTGCTTTTTAGGGGTCCGTCTGGGGTTACCATATCTTACCGCCAGAGGCCCAGGGATCCTTCGACTCAGATCATCACCGCCATGGCTATGTATCGTGAATTACGACGAGGGAGTGATGTATACCTCTGCTATGTCCAGGACATAGAGAGAACCCAGAGTTTAGTCCTGATGTGCCGGTAGTGTCGGAGTTTCCTGATGTATTTCCTAAGGAACTGCCGGGCATGCCGCCAGCACGGGAAGTTGAGTTTGAGATCGATTTGGTTCCGGGCACCGGACCAATTGCGAAGGCGCCCTATCGTATGGCTCCAGCAGAAATGACAGAGCTCAAGGAGCAGGTGAGAGACTTACTCGACAAGGGATTTATTCGCCCTAGCGTTTCACCATGGGGAGCGCCGGTCCTCTTCTTGAAGAAGAAGGACGGTAGCCTCCGCTTGTGTATTGACTATCGGGAGCTGAATGCAGTTACGGTAAAGAACTGTTACCCTTTACCACGCATCGACGATTTATTTGATCAGTTGAAAGGGGTATCAGTATTCTCCAAGATAGATCTACGATCCGGATACCATCAGATTGCCATCCGTGATAGTGATATTGAAAAGACAGCATTCAGAACAAGGTATGGACATTATGAGTTTACGGTTATGCCGTTTGGTTTATCCAATTCCAATGCACCAGCCAAGTTCATGGACTTAATGAACCGCTTGTTCCAAGATCAGTTGGACAAGTTAGTGGTAGTCTTCATCGACGATATACTTGTGTACTCGAAATCGAGAGGTGAGCACGAAAGCCACCTGAGAAGTGTGTTGCAAACGTTGGGAAAGAATCAGTTGTATGTGAAATTTTCATAGTGTGAATTTTGGTTGAACCAAGTATTCTTTATTGGTCATGTGATTTCTGAGGCCGGGATCGCTATTGATCCGACAAAGATTGATGCAGTGCACACCTGGCCTAGGCCGAAGACAGTTACCGATATCAGGAGCTTCCTCGGTCTGGCGGGTTATTATAGGAGGTTTGTGAAGGACTTCTCCAGTGTCTCGAAGCCGATGACTTCCTTGATGAAAAAGGATGCACCATTCGAGTGGACAGTCGACTGTGAGAGTTCTTTCCAGAGTCTCAAGGATGCTCTGACATCTGCACCAGTCCTGACTTTACCAGACGGTCCAGATGGTTTTGAGGTCTATTGCGACGCATCAGGCAGAGGTAGGGTTGTGTGTTGATGCAACACGGGAAGGTCGTAGCTTACGCCTCCCGACAGCTGAAGAAGCATGAAGAGAACTACCCTACCCACGACTTAGAATTGGGGGCCATTTTCTTCGCACTGAAGATATGGCGACATCACTTGTATGGGGTAAGTGTGACGATTTATTCTGACCACAAGAGTTTAAAGTACTTGTTCACTCAGAAGGAGTTGAACATGAGACAAAGAAGGTGGGTTGAATTTCTAAACGACTACAACATTAATCTGCAATATAAGGAGGGTAAGGCAAATGTGGTAGCTGACGCACTGAGTCGCCGAGCACACTCTCTCCATTCGCTAGTCTCTCATTCTAGCTTGGTTGAAGAGGTGCGGAGTGCTCAGATGACGGATCAGTATATGATGGAGATTAGACAGAAGCTTGTTGATGGCACATTCGAGGGTCAGAAGTACGACTTCAGACTGCACGATGATGACCTGATTAGGCTTAATGGCCGACTGTGTATACCGAGGAGTAGCGCTGAGTTGAAGGACCGCATACTGAGTGAATCCCATTGTTCTACTACTTCGATTCACCCCGGAGCTTCAAAGATGTATAAGGGTATGAAAAGATATTTTGGGTGGACTGGAATGAAAAAGGATGTAAATGACTATGTGATGAGGTGTCTCACTTGTCAGAAGGTCAAGTTTGAGCACCGACGGCCTGGTGGTATGGTACAGCCAATGCCAGTGCCTGAGTGGAAGTTCCATGACATTTCTATGGACTTCATAGTATGGCTTCCGCCTACAAGGGGAGGTCTGAATATGATTTGGGTTGTTGTTGACCGACTGACCAAGGTGGCTCGATTCATACCGATGAAGGATACCTGGAAAGTGGCAAAACTAGCAGAGCTCTTTGATAGAGAGATTGTTCGGCACCATGGGGTACCGAAAACAATTGTATCTGACAGGGATACCATATTCTTATCGAGGTATTGGAAATCCACACGAGAAGCACTGGGTACCGAACTTAAACTGAGTACAGCGTTTCACCCACAGACAGATGGTCAGAGTGAGCGCACCATCCAGACACTTGAGGATATGTTACGTGCATGTGCACTTGACTTTCAGACCAGCTGGATTGACAAGTTACATCTGATCGAGTTTAGCTACAACAACAGTTACCATGCTTCGATCAAGATGTCTCCCTTCCAGGCATTATACGGTAGACCATGCCGCACACCATTATGCTGGGATGAGTCGAGTGAGACGGTCATTATAGGACAAGAGTATCTGGTACAAGTTCAGGCAGAAGTTCGCCAGATCCGGGCTAACATGAAGGCAGCTCAGGATAGACAGAAGTCGTACGCAGATGTGCGCAGACATGACCTGGAGTTCGCCGTGGGCGATCAAGTATTCTTGAGAGTATCCCCCATGAAGGGAGTGTTTCGTTTTGGCCAGAAAGGCAAGTTGAGCCTGAAATATGTGGGGCCATATGTTGTGACGGAGCGGATCGGCCCGGTAGCTTACAGACTTGATTTACCCGCCGAGTTGGGCAAGGTACATGATGTATTTCATGTGTCCCAGTTGTAGAAATATATGTCTCATCCGTCTCATGTACTTAAGCCTGAAAGGCTAACCTTAGAGCCGACCATGCGATCAGTGGAGACTCCGGTACGCATTCTGGATACTAAGACTCGAGACACTCGCCATAAGTCTGTGAGACTGGTGAAGGTTCTCTGGTCTAACCAGGACGTTGAGGAGGCCACTTGGGAGCTGGAAGATAAGATGAAGGCGAAGTACCCGTCATTGTTTACTTCTTAGCGTTTGTATGTATAGGGTACGGGGCGTACCCCTATTTAAGGGGGTAGAGCCGTTTCGGTTATGTGTGTACGACATGTATTTGGATACATTGTCTGTGTTGTGTTGTTATGTTGTTACCCTGTTATGTTACAGACCGCTGAGTCTGAATGATGTTGTGATGTTTTGTTGTTTGGACCTTGTGTCCGATGTTATGTAAAGATGTTGTTAATGTTGTTATGGAAGTGTTGTTGATATGTGTTCCCGTGTTCTAATATTTAGGATATGTGGAAGTGTGAACTTTGGGGACAAAGTTCTTTTAAGGGGGGTAGATTGAAATACCCCAAACCTTAGTATGTTGTTTAAACATCTAAATATTGTATATTAAGACTAAAAAGAGTCTTAGAAGCATTAGTATGCAAATTAAACCATAGAAAACACAAAATGTGCTTTAAGGTCAATAAGAGCCAAAATGTGCTCTAAGCTTGGGATAAGCTTGGTTAAGACCTAATGAACTTACCAAGACCTTATTTATATACTAATGAACATATTAAACCAAGTAGCAAAGAAAACCAAGCTTGAAAACAAGTTAAAACACAAAATGTGCTTTAAGGAGTCTTAAAGCATATTTTTGAAAAATTGTCTTGTAAATGAGTTTTAAATTGCTAAATGTCCATCATTAATCTTTAATTAAAATGTGTACTATATAGTATCACATTTGGAAGTCTATATCAATGGGAAATCAAAAATTTCACATCTATGTGTCTTGTTTGTATGAATAGTAACTTTAATAAGCTAGTTTGTAACATATGTTATTATAAGTAATTAAATTGACAAATAAAGACTAAAATACCCCTTATGTAATAAAGGGGGCCGGTTTTCTTATGGGATGACTCATCCCCTTGTTAATTTGATAAGATAGAAAAATAGATAAAGTTAATCACTATTTACTTTACTTAAATATCTAAACAAACTCATTTATCTTCATTCTCTCATTCTCTTCATTTCCCACCGTCTCCAACTTCATCTTCTTGCTCTCTCACGGTTTTGCTACAGCACCACTATCAACACCAACTTCCATTGTCATTATCTCCAAGCTCACTTAACCAAATCAAAAACAAACACCATCATTCTCTTCCTCTCATCAAGCTCTTCATTCCTATCTTCTCAAAACTTCAAGACCACCATTTCGGTGCCATGGAGTTCCACCATTGAAGGAGCTTGAGCTTATATTTCTACATATTATTGATCTCCTTTGCTTCTAGGTAATGAATCTCAAAGAAAAATGATGTATCTTCCATGTTTTTATCTTGACCGAAAATCACCATTGATGGTGCTTATTATATTGCTTTGTTCTAGCTTCATTCCAGCCTTTCAAGGACTAGGTGGGGGTCCTCCCTTGACAGATATTCAAACTCTCTTCAAATACCAAGGTAAAACAAGTACCTTAATGCTTTAAAACAATATATGTAACTAGGGTTTACAATGAGATGAAGCTTAAAGCTTGTATACTCATTATATCATTTGTATAATGTTTAGAAGTTGACAAGAAACTAAAAGCCTTGCCAATTTAGTCAAGGAAACAAGAAAGAAGTTTGTGAAGAAGAAGAGGTAAATATGCTAACCTAATGTGGTTTAAAGTCTTAGGAGAAATGAGAGCATGTTGCTTGTTAAAAATGATCTAAGGAGCCAATGATGAATGACTTAGAAGAATGCTCTTAAGGGCTTAGTAAAAGGCATATGTATTGTTGAGTGTATTTGCAGGTCAAAGGCAAATATATTGTGGAAATTCAGTGTTTAAGATTTATGCATCTTAAGGGCCTAACAGCCATGTTATTTAAGGGTCTTAGTGCCATGCAATTTAAATTATGCACTATATTGTAATGTAGTGTAACTTGGGTGAAACTTTGTGTGTGAGAGTGTTCTTGGTGAATTTAGGTGTTCTTGTGTGTTTAATGGAGAAAACAATGTGTTTTGGTTTAGTAATGTTCTAGGAGAACCTATGTCAAAAATTTAGGTAAGAAACAAGAAGTTCTAAGGGTTTAGAGTGAGTTTGGTAAGCTAGGAAATGTTTAGTATGGAAGGTGATCAACTAGTGGAAGAAACATGCATTGAGTTGTTTAAAGATGTAAAAAGGGCTTAGGCAATGTTTTAGAGGATTTAGAATGCAAAAGAATGTTTTGGGACATTTCAAGATCATGGTGAGATTGTATTTAGGACTTGTGCATTGTTGGTGAAAAAGGGATGAAGTGATTTGTTGCATGGGAGTTATAAACTTGTAAGATGTTCATGGAGTTGCTTAGAAAGAAAACAAAATGCTTGGGAGATGATGTTTTAGTGGTGAGGAAACATTATTGGCATAGTGGTTATCATAGGTATGAAACACCACTTGGAAAACTAAGGAGAAAATAACATAAGTGTTAGGAATTTCAGTATGAAATGAGTAAGTGTTTAAGGTGATAGATAATGAGTTTCATGGATGTTGTATGAGGATATAAGTGCACCAAATGATGTTAGAAAACATTAGGAGGCCTTAGGAGAAGTTTGGAGTTAAGTGTGCAATGGAAAATAAGGGTCTGGAGCAGACCGACCTTGCGACCGAACTTGCCAAGGTCGGTCGAGCCCAGTTTACCCTGCGAGAATTGGTTTCTGGAATGGACCGACCTTGGGGACCGGACTTGCAAGGTCGGTCGGGCATGGATTTTTAGTACGGATTGAGTCTCTGGAATAGACCTAACTTGGGACCGGACTTACAAGTTCGGTCGGGCCTGAATTTTCAAAGGGAAGAAACTCTCGGGAATGGACCGAACATGGGACTGAACTTACAAGGTCGGTCGGAGTAGAAAATTTTGACGGTAATATGTTCTGGAATGGACCGACCTTGTGTAAGGTCGGTCGGTAAGGTCGGTCGGACCTAAACTTGTAAAAAAAAACAAACAAGAATGGCTTAAGTAATAAACCCTAGGGGGTATAATGTAGGTAATCAAGTATAAGTTAAGACATTAAAACATGTCATATAATCATGCTAAACATTTAGTAAATTTGAGGTTAAATAAATTAATTGACCGACATTATTAATCATGTCTAGGAGTGACCTACGATGGAAACAAATCGAAGCAAGGACCAAGGTATGGTTTTCTTGCAGTCTGTTGCCTACCAGTTTACACCGGCTTGTGTGTTGTTTGTTTTTCTGTGTGTTAATGACTTTGTAAGATTAAACCATGTAAAGAGTTTACAGTTGTTAAATATTATTATGTTGATAAGTATGACTCTCTCTTCCCTTGTGTGTGTCTAACAAGACTTGACCTATTATTGTGAATTGTTTATTGAGTTCAATAATGAACTACTAACAAGTGCTAACGGGGGAAGTGAGGAGTCCGGTCAGTTCCGGCCACGCGTGTGAGTATGGGAGTCGATGTCATAACCGGTTCGATTCTCTTTGTATGTTATGGTTGTTTTCCAATTTGGTTTCCAACCTTCCCTTTAGCTTAACCAAGGCTATTTTACTGACTCACGTCGGGCCACAGGGGCATACTATGTGTTGTTCGGTGTGCTTGGATGACTATATCCGAGGCACCTTGTGTTAAGGTATTCGTTCAATCTAACAGGACGGTAACGAGTTATGTAACGAGCTTAGTATGAGTATGGCAACATTCTCTAGGCTCTCCATGGGAACTAATTGTGTTGGTTCTCTTCCTTAAAGGAATTGTTCTTGTGTGTTATGTGTGATGTTGTGTACAATACTTATGTGGTGATTTATGTATATGTTGTATGTTTTAAAAAGAATGCCATGTCACCATGACAATTAGTTACACGTATCCCGGTAGCCGATGGGCTACGCGTTAACCATACCAGCCAAGGGTTGCTGACCCCCTCGGGGACTCCATATTTCTTTTACTGCAGGATGAGGATCGAAGAAGCGGAATGGCTTTAGATTCTAGGATGCAGGATTACTTTTGATTACTTTTGGATGTTGGGCCCGGGATGCGCCTGTGCTCCCGTGGCGTTATATATTTTGGTTGTGAACAGTTTACAGTGATGGTTTACAGTGAAGGATGTAAGTAAATACTCGGTATTATGTTTATGTATATGTGATTATTAGTTCTATGCCCGGGAGTCTGATCATCAGACCGATACACTTGTATTTATTCAGCCTTGTTAACCACGTGGGTGGTTGACGGCGTTGTAGCACCAATCGTATAGTTATTGTTTAGCTGTTTAAATTCCGCTGCGATTTCAAGTAATGTTATGTGCATAGTAGGGGTGTTACAATGTCGGCCAGGTATTATAACCTTTTGGCATTGTAGTTTCGGAGGTAACCACTCCTGACTATGTCCGTAGTCAGTTAGCGTACCGTTGATGGTGTTATTTAGGTATTACTATCCCGTAGACCTGTGTCTCGGGTTTTGTTAATGCTCCTCTTTCCGCTCTGTTGCATGCTTAGTGCTTCTTTTCCAGCTGCTGGTTGATTAGCCAGGTTTCGCGACTGCTTAGCACGTCGCCCCATGCTGTTGTAAGTTGCTGCCTCCTTACGGTGGGAGTGCTCATTCAACCGCTATTAAGTGCGGGTATTGTTGTTCAACCGGGATCCACCTCCGGGACTTCCATTTCTTGGAATCTACCTTATGTCGGGTTCTTTCCTCTTATAGGAATATCTCACTACTGCCAGATCGGGCTTTCCCGAATATGAGAGGACTTTCCTTCTCCCTGGCATTCTTTCCCAAGTTATACAATGGGGAATGCAGTGGGCGGGACTGGTATTGTAGGTATCCGGTACACTCCGGTGATTCCTAACTAGCGTATCTCTAACGCTATCACTCAGGCCTTAGCCCCAAGCTTCCAGTTCCTAACTCGGTATTTCCTAAGCTCGGTATTTCCAGTCATCAGAGCGATACTTCGCTCTGATACCACTTTTTGTAACACCCCTACCGCTAATACCGTCATTACCGTCCAATCTCCTTATACATTCGCACTCACGCAGCGGTTACATACTTACTCAACGGCGGGTGATATAATGCCGTTAGCCACCCACGTGACTAACAAGGCTACTACTACATACAACATCGATCTGATGGACCGGAATATCCGAGTACTACGCAAATACAATACATACTCCCTTTACTTACTGAGTCCTACAATACTCCATTCGATACAACCCTCCATTCAATACAATACTCCATAATTCAATACAAGATAATACACTACACATACCGAGTTTACTAAATTCCATTCACAAATACGATACTTCCTCCAAGTTCTTACATACTCTTTAAAAGTCTAACCAGTACCCATTTCTCACCACTACATACTTGCAACTTACGTAATAGTGTACCCCTTGGTACATTTCTACATTCAAGGCTACAAGCCTTATACCATTTACTACAATCTACATTTCGTTCCTAGTAATCTAGGCATGTCCACCGGTCTCTTCTGTGACCATGTCTGCTTCGGGTACCTGCACACTAAAAACGTTCCCCCTAGGGGGTCAGCTTACGCTGAATATGATAACCGCATACCCCACGTACTAGCGAGGGTACGCCGACCATTTGGTCGAATACATGCAATTCATTTGCAACCCATACATACATACATACATGCTTTCATTCACGATACTACAATACTACGCAAGGTATACATACATTCGCACAGAACAATACATGCTTGGAAGACAATACAAGTCAACCAATACTTACTTACCATCTTCCAGAATACACATACACAATACATACTCATCACATACTCAATACACAATACTGAGATACACTTCTCCAATTCACACAGAAGGCTTGTTAGCTTCTTTACACACCCGGGTTAATCGGGTGTTCAATACTCATTTACTCAAGATCAATGACTTACAATAGTCAAGACCGATACACATACAATACTTACTTCTTACTTACTTTACTCAGGTTAAGTCGGTATGACCTCCGGGCAGGGATTACTACATCCCACCACCGGGCTTTAGGGTGGCCCACTAATCCAGGATGCTACCCATTCAAGGGGATTGGTCCATGGAAAAGATTACAGCCAGGATTCGGATCCAACCTCTTGTGTTTCCTTATCCTCGCGCGTGGCCGAAACTATATCGGACTTCTACTCATTCCATTTTACTCATTACTCAAGTTAGGAGTTAGGTACTTAGGAATTAGTAGAAGTTAGTACTTCATTTCCATACACCCATACAATACACAAGTACACATTACTTACACATGCTCTCCATTTCCATTCATGCATTTCATGAATTATACAAACTAAATGTTCAAGAGAATACAACAAGAACAATATATTTCAAACACAATTAAGTGCAATAAAAGTCCGATTCGTGCATTTATCTTTTTGAGTGATCACATAAGCACACAAATCTGGGTAACCAGGTTAGGATACAGAGCATGAGGAAATCATACCGTTCACCGTAGCAATGTACTACCGGGTCCCTTCGATGTTCAACTATTTGATTCCAATACATGCATGAAGTTGTATGATCAATGATCTATTATTGATCCAACTTACCCCTCATTAATACTCTTAATGTATACTTACTATTCCTTTACATTCATACTTGATTATGAAACCATTCTTTTCCTTGTTACTTCTTAAACTTGCTTCCTTACTCATTTACTTATTTCCTTACCATTATTACTTCATTAATGGTGTATTACTACTTACATATGCGTATCTGTGTACAGGCATATATATACATACATATGATTAGTGTAATCATATAATAAATATATATATATATTTTTACTCGACCGACCTTGCAAGTCCGGTCCCCAAGGTCGGTCCAAGTCAGTAAGTTTTGATACGGCAAAATTCTAGGCTCGACTGACCTTGCGAGTCCGGTCGCAAGTCCGGTCCATTCCAGTATCTTTCATTACGGGAATTTTTCTGGCTGACCGACCTTGCAAGTCCAATCGCAGGTCCGGTCTATTCCAGAAGGTTTCAGACGGGAACATTTTCTGGTCCGACCGAACTTGCAAGTCCGATCCATTCCATAAGGTTCCCGTCTTTGTGATTCTGGGCTCGACCGACTTTTCAAGTCCGGTCGCAAGTCCGGTCCGGACCAGTACTTCAGTTTTAAAATTTGTTTTCAGTTGGTTTCTTTACCCATTGCTTCCCCAATCTTTATCAATACTTTCCACATGATTTAGCACTAATTAAGCCCTCTAAATCACCCTAGTTCATCCACCAATCCCATCACTCAATCCATCAATCAACTTACACAATTTCTCACTTTCCTTTGAACACTTACAACAGTTTTTCATTCCTCCAATGCTACAGATTTTTGTTCCAACTTCTACCATTCAATACTCCTACTACCAATACCATTACTAACATCCTCATTACATTATCTTTTCATCCTAGTTCTTCCCATTACCTAAATCCTTTTTAATTTGTATCCGAGGTATTAAACACCCACCTCAAGTTCTCCAAATACACTTAATTCCTCCTAGTTTCTCCAATGCATTCCTAGCATTCTTTGCTACAGATTTTGCATCCTTATATCCTCATACTACAACTACCATTCCATGGTTACTAAATATCTATACTAACTCCAATACATACCTTAGTTCTCTCATACACCAAGTCATCCATACATATATAGTTTCACCAAATTCATACCTATTCTAGCCACACCCATACAAGGGTTCTACCAGCAATCAATACAATACCAATTCATCAACACTTCCTCAATCCCCAATACTAATGCACATACACAATATACTTGGCTCCAAAGCCTACAATTCAAATACTTGTTCTTAAATACTCAACTTCATAATCCTTAATACTAATACAAGGTTTTGGGTTCTTTAAGTAGTTTACCCATTCCCATTACTCTAATGCAATAAAATTGAGCATTAAGGAAGGGCTCTTACCTTGGACTTATATTTCCTTCTTTCTCTTTCCAATCCGCATCTTCCTCTCTTCTTTGCCCAAATCGGCTACATAGGGAATGGAGTTTCCAAACTCCATTCCCATCACCCAATGTACACAAAATAAGTGCAATTAAACTACTAACCCTTAAACTAACACTAAATCATTGAAGTGTTAAAATACAAATTCTAGGGTTTACCTTTGGAGTGTTTTAGGAGGGGTTTTAGCCCTTTGTTCAAGGATTGATTCCACCACCATTGCAAGGTTGATGTTGTGCTCAAAAGTGAGAGAGAAAACAAGGTGTTACAATGGGCAAAAATCGGTTATGAAACAAGATGGAGAAAACATGAGTTTTCCATGTAGATTTTTACCTTAATGGAGAGAGGGGACTCCAAGCTACACATTGATGCTATTTTCTTCACCAATGGGGTATACCCACGAAAGTAAACTTCCTCATTTTTGGATTTTGAAAAGAGAGAAGTGTAGAGGAGAATGAGGGGAGCAGGAATATATGTTTATTTTTGCATTTGGGGCTCACTTGAGGATGGAGCATGAAGAAGAAGTGAGGAAGCCATGGGAGCTTCCTTTGGAGCTTCAAAATCGCCAGCACAAGGGAGGAGAAGAGAGAGAAATCGGTGGGGATAAGGAAGAAGAGAGAGATGAGGGAAAAGAGAGAGTGAGGTGAGAGAGTGTTTTGTCTGCTTTTGCTTTATTGTTGTCCTTTAGCATATTAGAGGAATAGAGAGAGTGTGAGGGGAAGGGGCTGCCGACCACACACACACAGTCACTGAAATTTTTGCTTTTTATTTACAAAAGTGGACACACTAGTTTTATTTATTACACTCTCACCCCACTACTTCCGGGTTGTTACAGTTTTTACTAACCGGAACCTGTTTTCCGGAATTTCCTCGTTTAATTAATTTTATTGACTATTAAGCTTCCGTAAATGCTTAATAGTTGTCATTTGATGATTTATAATTTTTACGGGTCCGTTTGACCACTTAAAGTCACGTTTTCGGGTTCTCTCGAAAAAACGTGCTCTAAAGCTCTATTAGCGTTTTAATTCATTATTTGAATCCATTTTCTTCGGGAGTTGTTCCCATATATTATTTAGGTCTTATTAAACCTTTAGAATCCATATAATACGCTAATCGAGGTCTCATACCTCCTATGGTTATTTAACGCTTATTTAGCGTTTTCCGCTTTTTAAGCATTTAATTATTTCTTTTGGATTTATTTTTCCTTACCAATATTACTCAAGCATTATTAAGCTCTTAAATACGGATTAGAATTATCTTAATCACTATTTTTAAGTTTGGGGTATTTCAGCGGGGGGTTGTTAAGGACATGTTAGGTGGGTTATAATGGCAATTAAAAAGATGGAAAGTCATAACAAGTGTGAAAGAAAAATAAAACTAGGAATGTGAAGTAACAAATTAACAAAAGTCTAGTACGTTAATTAACCGACGTTACTAAATGTGTATAGGGTTCTCAAACGGTGGAAAACAATCACAGCAAGGACCTAGGTATGGTTTTCTTGCAGTCTGTTGCCTACCGGTTTACACCGGCTTGTGTGTTGCTTGCTTTTCTGTGCTTTTATGACCTTGTAAGATTTAACCATGGAAAGAGTTTACAGTCATTATTATTAATGTGATGTGTGCGAACCAATACCGGTAACCTCGAATGCGTGCTAACTGTTAATTAACCAAGGCTGGGAAACGTAAGAGAACGGTATCCGGTAATAACGTTCCAACCTAAGGGACGTTCTAACCACGGCTATGTATGCTTGGTTGTAGTATGTGTTGCTAAATTATGTCTCACTTCCTTTGTATGTCTAACTGGACTTAAACACTTATTTGTGCAAGATTGTGTAAAGTTCCCACTGGGGGACTTCTAACAAGTGCTAACCGGGGAGTGAGGAATCCGGTCGTTCCGGTCACACGTGTATGTACGGGGGTCGATATCTGAATCATATTTGGCTATCTCCTTATGTTAGGGTTGTTTTCCTTTTTGGATTGCAACCTCCCACTAGCTTAGCCAAAGCTTACCTACCTGACTCCCACTCGGGCTAGGGGAAATTATGTGTTGGGTGTGCTCGGGTCACTATACCCGTCTCATCTTTTAAGTTAAGTTACTCATTCAACTAATAGAACGGTAACGAGTTATGTGATGAGCTTAACACGAGGATGAAATCATTCTCTAGGCTTACTATGTTAACTAACTATGTTGGTTGTCTTTCCTAAAGTGCATTGTTCTCACTTTGTAAGTGTTGGTATTGTTATGCAATAATTCTTGCCATGCAATATGTATGTGTATGTTAAAATCAATGCCATGTTATCATGACAAATGGTTGTGCGTATTCCGGTAGCCGATGGGCTGCGCGTTAACCATACCAGCAAAAGGTTGCTGACCCCCTTTGGGGGCTCTGTTTATTTGCAGGATGAGGATCGAGGAAGCGGAATGGCTTCAGATCCTAGGTTGTTCGATACTTTTGTTATTTTGGATATTGAACCCGAGTAGTGTCTGTACACTCGAGGTCGTATATTTTGGTGGATGTAGGACTAGGTGGTGATTTTTGTATAGTAAACACTCGGTATATTGTGATTCATTTTGGTATGTAATTTTTGGCAGGTTGTAATTATGCTCGGGATTCTTGTAATCAGACCGATACATTGTATGTGACTGCCTTGTTAGCCACGTGGGTGGCTAACGGCGTGTAACACCACCTTTTTGGTTAATGAGTAAGTTATGTTTTTCCGCTGCGAATATGGGTTAAGTGTGGAGTTTATGGTTGGGGTGTTACAAAAAATGGTATCAGAGTGAAGTAACGCTTTGATTGCCTGGTTACCGAGCATAGGAATATACCGAGTTAGGAAATTTAAACCTTGCCATCCAACGGACGTCATAAACAATTGACCCGATGAGTTTGTAAGCACAATACTAATGAGCGCTCATGTATGTTCAGATGGCAGGGCGACCGCGAGGAGGAGGCCACGGGGGGCCCGGTCCAGGAAACACGGGGGGTAACCCTACCGCTCAGATGATGGCCGAAGTAGTGGCGGCCACCCTAGCTCTAGTGGTACCACAGATAGTAGCTGCGGTGCAGCAAGGGCAGCAACAACCCGGTGGTCAGGATCATCCGGAACCACCACCACAGCCACGCGAGACAAACTGGGTGAAAGCGTTGGCCGATCTACGACCCCCATGTTTCAAAGGGGAGACCGACCCTTCCAAACTAGAGGCGTATATCTCGGAGCTTGAGACCGCCTACGAGACCTTGGCTGTTCCTGCTGATGCCAAGGTCTGACTTGCTGCTTTTTACTTGAAGGGTTCGGCTAGGAATTGGTGGAAACTTGTACGGGCTGAGAAAGTGGCCGACCCGAATTTTGGATGGGAGCAGTACACGGCATTGCTACGAGCCAAGTACTACCCAGTACATGTGCAAGAGGCAAAGCGCATGGAGCTTGACAGTTTAAAGCAAGGAGACAAAATGTCAGTGGATGACTACTACACCGCCTTCACCGACCTTGTTCATCTTCTACCTGACCTAGGTTACTCGAACCGGGTCTTAGTGAATCGCTTCTACAGCGGGCTAAGCCACCACCTACGCTATGGCATGGGGCCAGCCGAGTACAATACCTTGCAGGTATCTTCAAATAATGTTTAAGTGTGAATGAGTTATGTTATATGTGAGTGTGTAAATGTATCCCGGGGCATGACTAACGCCTTGAGCCTCAGGAGTGCTATCATGCCGCTGCTAAGGTGGAGATCACCGTCCGTCTGAGGGACAAGGAGAATGCGCACAAGCGCAAGGTCTCGAGTGAGGGCCAAAGCTCGCAAGGGTACGGGGGAGGAAAGAAGAAGAAGCCTTACCCCCAGCCCCAGAAAGACCAGCAACAGGGTGGCAAAGGCCAAGCCCAGCCCACCACCGCTGAGGAGCCGCTGAAGCTCACATATGCCTATGCGGGTAAGCCCTTACACTCTCAACCGCTCAAGGGTAATCACCTAATTCTGAAATCGAATTTAAACGTGTGTTCTTAAGTTGTGAAGTGTGTACTGATTGTGTGATGTGATAGCAGCCAGTACGGGCTCTGGACCGGAGCGCCACTACTTCTATAAGTGGAGCAAAGGTGACCACCCTGGCAAGGACTGCAAAGGGAATGATGTGCAGTGTCACTACTGCAAGAAGCTGGGGCACCATGACTTCGAGTGCTACCAGAACCCCGATGGCAGAAACTATAGGCCTAGGGGGCAGTGGAAGGGTAAGGCCGCCGCGACCACTGAAGGCCCGAAAGCTACCTATCAGCCATCATCCGGGCAAGGGAATACAGATTCCCAGAAGGGGAAAGGGCCGGGAGCAGGCAAGGCTGCCCTGAATGTGGTGGACCGGTCAGAGACACAAGAATCATCTTCTAGACCAGGTACCCCTTAAACCGTTAAGTGAATTAAGTGATTGTATACCGCTTTTCATGCATGTGCATTAGTGAGTCTAAATATGCAACCACATAAGTAACGAGTTAGAGTATAATGTGAAAATCACCTAAATTAGGTAATTTTTAAACCTTAAGAACCTTTAATATTTGTTATCCAATCCCACCCACACCAACCCCCGAAGAGATCACCATCGACAACCCCGACTATCCGGCAGAACAGTGTCAGGTTATCCAACCAGGTATGATATTGTTAAGAGGATACCTGACATCCGAAGCACAAATCCATATCATTCGACGATGCAACGAGCTTGGAGCAGCACCTGGAGGTTTCTACACACCCGAATACCCAAGTGGAGCGAAGATGAATTTAAAGATGATGTGCATGGGTAAGGATTGGAACCCTTACACCAAGACATATCAGGGCACACGAGCTGAAGATGGAGCTTTCATATCGAGTATACCTGAGGAGTTCCTTGCGGTTGTTAACCACACCGTGGGAATTGCTCAACAAGTTGAATCGGAACAAATTCCAAGTATCGAGGCAGATTTATGTATTGTAAACTTCTACGAAAAGGGTGGAAGGTTGGGCTTACACCAAGACAAGGACGAGACACCCGAGTCTCTTAGTAAGGGAGTACCCATGGTGTCTTGGTCCATTGGTGATACCGCAGTGTTTATGTATGGCGAGCAGAAGCGTGCGAACCTCGCAAGGAAGCTAGTACTGGAGTCTGGTGATGTGTTAGTCATGGGTGGGCAGTTGAGGATGCTATATCATGGTATCAAGAAGATCAAAATGAATACGGCGCCTCCGACAATAATCAATGCCACACACATGAAACCTGGGATTGAACTTAACCTTTAGGCAATTCTGAAGCTATGTGTAATCATGAAAAGTGTGAAGTCAGTTGTATGTTAAGTATGTGACGCATTAAGTATGCTAAGTTATCAAGCGATGTAGCCAACGTAATATTATCATGGTGTAAGGATGAGTTTTATGAATAAAGCAGTATTGATTTCTTGAGTATTCTACCCGTGTTGTTACCTATGTACTTATCAAGTTTATGAAACAAATTAGGCGTTGCACTCGGGACTGAAGGTACATTGAGTGTGTGTACAGAGGCAGAGGCCGGCAGAAGCGGCACTATCCTCACCGGTATCTTCCCAGTGAATGGCGTGGATGCGTCGATCCTGTTCGACTCTGGAGCCTCACATACATTTGTCTAACTCTCATTTGCGAGGAGACTGGGGTTAGATGCGGAGGAGCTGCCTGACTTCCTAGTCATCCTCTCGTCTAAGGAGCGGATCCGATGCACCCGTTATTACCGAGATGCCGCCGTCCGAATTAAGAATGAGGAGTTCCCGATCGACTTGATAGAGTTCGAGGGGCTTGGATTTGATGTGATAGTGGGGATGAATTTGTTGGAGCGGTACAAGGGTCGAATTGTATGTGCCGAGCACCGTCTGCTTCTTCGGAGTCCGTCTGGGGTTACCATTTCTTACCGCCTGAGGCCCAGGGAGCCTTCGACACAGATCATCTCCTCCATGGCCATGTATCGTGAAATCAGAAGAAAGAATGATGTATACCTCTGCTATCTCCAGGACATAGAGAGAGACCCTGAGTTTAGCCCAGATGTGCCGGTTGTGTCGGAGTTTCCTGATGTCTTCCCTAAGGAGCTCCCAGGCATGCCGCCTACACGGGCAGTTGAGTTTGAGATTGACTTGGTACCGGGCACCGGACCTATAGCAAAGGCGCCCTACCGTATGGCTCCAGCTGAGATGACAGAGCTCAAAGAGCAGCTGCGAGACCTACTTGACAAGGGATTTATCCACCCTAGTGTTTCACCATGGGGAGCACCAGTCCTTTTGTGAAGAAAAAGGATGGTAGTCTCCGCCTCTGCATCGACTACAGAGAGCTGAATGCTGTGACGGTGAAGAACCGTTACCCATTGCCACGTATCGATGATTTATTTGACCAGCTGAGGGGTGCATCCATGTTCTCTAAAATTGACTTGCGATCGTGTTACCATGAGATTGCTATCAGAGACAGTGACATTGAGAAAACCGCATTCCGAACCAGATATGGACACCATGAATTCACGGTCACGCCGTTTGGGTTATCTAATGCACCGACAAAGTTTATGGACTTGATGAATCGTTTGTTTTGAGATCAGTTGGATAAGTCAGTAGTTGTCTTCATCGATGATATTCTTATTTATTCTAAGTCCAAGGTTGAGCATGAAAATCACCTAAGGAGTGTATTGCAGACATTGAGAGAGAACCAGCTATATGCGAAGTTCTCGAAGTGTGAATTTTGGCTAGACCAAGTCTCTTTTCTTGGTCATGTTATTTCTGAGGCCGGGATCATTGTGGATCCGGCCAAGATTGATGCTGTGCGCACCTGGCCTAGACCGAAGATGGTTACCGACATCCGGAGCTTCCTCGGTCTGGTAGGTTATTATCGGAGGTTTGTGAAGAATTTTTCTAGTGTTTCGAAACCGTTGACATCCTTAATGAAGAAGGATGCACCGTTTGAGTGGACCGTTGACTGTGAGAGCTCATTCCAGAGTCTCAAGGATGCTTTGACTTCCGCACCAGTTCTGACGATACCAGAGGGTACTGATGGTTTTGAGGTGTACTGTGATGCGTCAAGTAAAGGTATGGGCTGTGTTTTGATGCAACACGGGAAGGTCATGGCTTACGCCTCCCGACAGTTGAAGCGACGTGAAGAAAACTATCCTACACATGATCTAGAATTGGGTGCCATCGTCTTCGCCTTGAAGATATGGCGACACCATTTGTATGGAGTGAATGTGACGATTTATTCAGATCACAAGAGTTTGAAATACATGTTCACTTAGAAGGAGTTGAACATGAGGCAAAGAAGATGAGTTGAATTCCTTAATGACTATGACATTAACCTTCAGTACAAAGAAGGTAAGGCGAATGTGGTAGCTGATGCATTGAGTCGCCGAGCACACTCTCTCCATTCGCTTATCTCTCACTCTAGCTTGGTTGATGAGGTGCGGAGTGCTCAGATGTCAGATCAGTACATGCAAGAGATCAGACAGAAGCTTGTTGACGGCACATTCGAGAGCCAGAAATATGATTTCCGACTTCATGATGATGATTTGATCAGGTTGAATGGCCGACTTCTTATTCCACGAAGTAGCGCTGAGCTGAAGGAGCGCATACTGAATGAATCACACTATTCTTCTACTTCTATTCACCCCGGAGCTTCAAAGATGTACAAGAGTATGAAGAGATATTTTTGATGGACCGGTATGAAGAAAGATGTGACGGACTATGTTGTTAGGTGTCTCACTTGTCAGAAGGTCAAGTTTGAGCACCGTCGTCCTGGTGGCATGGTACAGCCGATGCCCGTTCCTGAATGGAAGCTCCATGATATTTCCATGGACTTCGTTGTTGAGCTTCCGCCTACTCGGGGAGGCTTGAATATGATATGGGTCATTGTTGACCGACTGACCAAGGTGGCCCGATTCATTCCGTTGAAGGACACCTGGAAAGTGGCGAAGCTAGCAGAGCTCTTAGACCGCGAGATAGTACGACATCATGGGGTACCGAAGACTATCGTGTCTGATAGGGATACCAGATTCCTCTCAAGGTACTGGAGAACTACACGGGAAGCGCTTGGTACCAAACTGAAGTTGAGTACAGCGTTCCACCCACAGACAGATGCTCAGAGTGAGCGCACCATACAGACGCTTGAGGATATGTTACGTGCATTTGCACTTGACTTCCAGACCAGCTGGATTGATAAGTTACATCTGATCGAGTTTAGCTACAACAACAATTACCATGCTTCGATCAAGATGTCTCCCTTCCAGGCCTTGTACGGTAGACCATGCCACACGCCATTATGCTGGGATGAGTCGAGTAAGACGGTCATTATAGGACCAGAGTACTTAGAGCAAGTACAAGCAGAAGTACATCAGATCCGGGCTAACATGAAAGCAGCTCAGGATAGACAGAAATCATACGCCGATGTGCGCAGACACGACCTGGAGTTCGCCGTGGGCGATCAGGTATTTCTTAGAGTATCCCCCATGAAGGGTGTATTTCGTTTTGGCCAGAAAGGCAAGTTGAGCCCGAAATATGTGGGGCCTTATGTTGTGACGGAGCGGATAGGCCCGGTAGCTTACAGGCTTGATTTACCTGCTGAGCTGGGCAAGGTACATGATGTATTTCATGTGTCTCAGTTGAAGAAATATATGTCTCATCCGTCTCATGTACTTCAGCCCGAGAGGCTAACACTAGAGCCGACCATGCGATCAGTGGAGACTCCCGTACGGATCCTGGACACTAAGGCTCGAGACACTCGCCATAAGTCTGTAAGATTGGTGAAGGTTCTCTGGTCTAACCAGGAAGTCGAGGAGGCCACTTGGGAGCTGGAAGAGAAGATGAGGGTGAAGTACCCGTCGTTGTTTACTTCTTAGTATTTGTATGTATAGGGTACGGGGCGTACCCCTATTTAAGGGGGGTAGAGCCATTTCGGTTATGTATGTACGACATGTATTGAAATACATGTCTATGTTGTTATGTTATATACCTTGGAGTCTAAGTGATGTTATGTTACCAGGACCTTGAGTCCGATGTGATGTAAAGAATGTTTGTATGTTTGTTACGGAAGCGTTGTTTCGGGAGTAATCCCCATGTTCTAATATTTAAGAAGCGTGGAAAGTGTGAACTTTGGGGACAAAGTTCTTTTAAGGGCGGTAGATTGAAATACCCCAAACCTTAATATGTTAGTTAATTATATAATTATGATATTTTAAGGCTAATTAAGTCCTCAAGAACATTGGTGAAGAAATAAAAACCCAAACGAAAAAGAAAACACGTAAAAGTCACTAAACACAAAAACGTGTGTTAAATAATTATAGTAAGTATATAACTTATCTAGGGTCCTAAATGGATTACTAGGTGTGAGCCTCGATTTTAAACCCTACCCTATGTTGATTAAAGTTGATTAGGATCTAACCGGGTTTTAGGTCCACTTATAGCCTAAGATTAATAACTATGTCATAAGACAAAAATTATTAAAACCTAAGCTAGCTCACTGGAACCTATTATGAGTCGCCACCTAATTTTAACCTAGATCAAATTAGGAAAGGAGAGTTCGGGTTCGGGGGCTTGATATTCGACTTAATTAGGGTTCAATTACTTTCATTACCCCTCCTAGGTCGTTTTTCCTCTACTCAGTTTATTTACGGCTTACTACAAAGTCGTTTTTTGACCTAAGTGCGCGCTTCTGTTTTTTTGTGTTTTTAGCATTTTTTGACAGAAAAACAAAGTGAAAAGTGAAATTACCTAAACTAGGGTTTCGGAGGCAGAATTAGGTCAAATTTCATTTCCGTCCGTAGCCACGGACCTAATGTCCGAAACCACGGACCCCAATTAACCTAAATGCGCAGAAAAGGCGAAATTAAAGAAAAACAAAAATTTGCAAAGTCCGGGGCCACGGACAGGCTGTCCGTGGGCCCGGACATCATTAGAAAACCTAAATTTTGAATTTTTAAAATCCCGCCGCCGTCCGTGGGTGTCCGTGGTCTCGGACAACGCGTCCGAGGTCCCGGACCATAGGTCCGAGGTCACGGACCACCCACGGACAGGGGTTTTCAGAAGGTTCCCGAGGGTGTTTTGAGCTCAAATTTTATGGGTGTGTAGCCTGAAAGATTTACAAGACGTTAGTGATTGAAAGTTTTCAATTTGGATTCGAATTAAGCACGAAACTTAGCAAACAAGTTATCTGACAGAGGCTTAAACAAACAGCAATACAGAAGCCCACGAAGGTTAGTTTGAGCTCAAATTTCGAGGCAAGACAGATAATACCGTGGAGAATTAGGGAAACTGAGTTTCTACCTGTTTTACCTTCGGATTCACAACGTTTCTTCACACCGGGATTCGTCGAGTGCTCCGTTGATGGCAGACCTGAGAGGACTTCGAACCAAGCTTCTGGTTGTTGGTTGTTCTTGTTGTTCTTCACGTTTTGGTGGTGTTTTTGTGGGGTTTTGATGATTATTGGTGCTTTGGGAATTGGAAAACGTGTTTAGATGATGATTTCGGGGGATTTTCGGTATGATTTGGGTGGCCGGGTGTTGGAAAACGTGAGAGAGAGAGGAGGCTGCCTTTTATGACTCTCTAGGGTTCTTGAGTATGTGAGGTTCTGATTTTATCCAAAAACCTATCCCTTTATATAGACTTTCTTAAAGATAAAGAAAATCTAGTAAAAGTAAGATTTTTCGATATTTTAACTAAGTAACTTCCCAAAGGAATTTTGCTATGAAATTTTAACCACATGTCAAGAATGGATATTATGAATTTTCTGAGGTGGAAACGAATTTTTTAAATGCTGGAGCATTTTTAAATTGAATTTCTCGTCAGATTCAGTCAGAAATTGCTAGAAAATTATTGGAAATTCGAAAAATCAAAATTCCAACGCCATTATGCTTAAAATGTCATCCTCTATCATGGGTTAAAATATCAAAGCATTTCGAGCTGATTTGGGCACCCTTTGGAGGAGAGAGAAAGCCTACAGGAGAACTTAGAAGCCTTAAAAATTACGAAAACGCCCCTGACAATGACGAAACTGCTCCTCAGGCCCTGGAACACGCCGATCGGGCCGGAGTCTCTTACTGTTTGATGGAGATGGCTCTCACAACCTCGTAGACCTTAACCAGGGGGTCAAAATTTTGGGTATAACAGATTGCCCCCCGTCAACTAGGCTTTGTAATGAAGATGAAAAGACTAGTTGATGCCTGAGTGATACCCCAAAATTGTGGATCTTAAAAGACCCTATATGCCGTTTGAAATCTAGTGGGTTGTGTCGAGCTATTCGAAGGCGCTGACTACCTAAAGGAGAAGGAGATGTTATTGAACTATTCGAAGGCACCAACTACCTGAAATGACGATATGCTGTCGAGCTATTCTAAGGCGCTGACTACCTAAAGTGATGAAAATGATGTCAAGCTATTCTAAGGCACTGACTACCTAAAGTGATGATGTCAAGCTATTCTAAGGTGTTGACTACCTAAAATTAAATGGAATACACCGAGCATTGTAAGGTGTCGGGAACCTGAAGCTTGAATGGGATACGCCGAGCATTATAAGGTGTCGGGAACCTGAAGTTGAATGGAACACGCCGAGCATTATAAGGTGTCGGGAACCTGAAGTTGAATGGGACACGCCGAGCATTATAAGGTGTCGGGAACCTGAAGTTGAATGGGGCACGCCGAGCATTATAAGGTGTCGGGAACCTGAAGTTGAATGGGGCACGCCGAGCATTATAAGGTGTCGGGAACCTGAAGTTGAATGGGGCACGCCGAGCATTATAAGGTGTCGGGAACCTGAAGTTGAATGGGGCACGCCGAGCATTATAAGGTGTCGGGAACCTGAAGTTGAATGGGGCACGCCGAGCATTATAAGGTGTCGGGAACCTGAAGTTGAATGGAATACGCCGAGCATTATAAGGTGTCGGGAACCTGAAGTTGAATGGATTACGCCGAGCATTATAAGGTGTCGGGAACCTGAAGCTTGAATGGAATACGCCGAGCATTATAAGGTGTCGGGAACCTGAAGTATAAAAGGTGATGATGCTATGGGGATGATATGCTAATTTGTCGAAAACAAGAAATTGCTAGGAACATGCCAAACATGGCGATGATGTAGGTTGGTTGAAAGCAAGAAACATGCCAAACATGGCGATGATGCAGATTTGTTGAAAGCAAGAAATTGCTAGGAATATGCCAAACATGGCGATGATGTAGGTTGGTTGAAAGCAAGAAATTGCTAGGAACATGCCAAACATGGCGATGATGTAGGTTGGTTGAAAGCAAGAAATTGCTAGGAATATGCCAAACATGGCGATGATGTAGGTTTATGAAACCGAAGTGTTTGAAGGAAAATCGTGTAGGACAAGAAATTGTTGAAAAAGGTGCCAAACATGACAATGTTTAAAGGAAAATCTTTCTACTGAAATGGAAAGTGAAATTATCATTTCCTGACTAAAGATTTCAGACTTGCACTTTGTTTCAAAGAAGATGAACGTGCCGCTTGTGAGATATAGGTTTTTTTTGTTTGCGGGGCTCTTTCAGTGGTGGTAGGGCTTATGACGGGCCATGGAATTTATGTGGAAGTGAAGGCTTATGTGGGCCTGAAGTGTTTGATGTGGAGGTAGAGGCTTATGTGGGCCTGAGGTGTTTGATGTGGAGGTAAGGGCTTATGTGTGCCTTTGGTAGGATGGTGGTGCTCATGCTTTGGGTTTCAATTGGTGTTGTCATGGCAATTGTTGGAACCAACAATTGCCCCCAGTATTTTTCCTTAGGACAATCTGAGCTAGAGTTCATGCAAATCGATTGGGACGATCGATTGCCCCCGGTATTTTCTTTGATTAAACGTGCGAATGAGTCTCGTCCTTACAGGGTCAAGGCTTATGTTCTGATTTGGTGCTTCCTAACCTACACTCGACGTGTTTGGTGTATGCACTCATTTCTCGCTCATGGTCATAACTTTTAGACTATTGAATTCGACGTTTGATGGATTTACGCATTTGATCTGTTACTTTCACGTGATTGGACACACAACTATCAAGTCGGAAGTCTTTAAAGCTTATAACGTGGCCGTAGGGTGCGATGAAAAATGATGGGGTTACGGAGGGATATTTGAGGTATGTGGAGCTTAAATGGGTGACCAAAGCTGCAACTTGTGTCTTCTCTCAGATTCATCTTCCTTGTCTTGAAGTCGTCTAGCTGCTTCGTGTTGACGTTGTTTTCGAGCTTCTGGACCTGGACCTTTGAGGTGTCCTTTACACTATTTCTCTTTTTGTCATTTGGATTTCTTTGAGGCACTTCGGGTTTGCCTTTTTGTTTTATCCTTTATTGACTTTGCCTTCGGGGTTCTTGTGTTTCCCGGTTTTGGGCTTCGAGAGCTGTTTTGGTGTGAGCTCTTTGGATGTGTCACTCTGGGACCATTTACGGATTGCTTCGTCATGCTGATAGCGGAGTTGCTTCTTTGAACTGATGAAGATGTTATCCGAGACTCGGGCTCCTTGCTTCCTTTGGTCACCGGGTCAACATTCATCATTGGCTGGGTTATTTTGTGGAGTTCATAATATCGAAAAGGGATATATGAAAGGCTCAGCAGGGGTGCCTAGGGTTTAACGTCAGGGTTCACAAGCTTTTGGCTATGTGGTGCTGTACCTAGGTGCTTCGTCATTCCTGATAATTGTGTATCCGTTCTTTGTTACTTTTCACAGGTCTAAGAGTAAATTTACAAATTATCTCCTTCAGTCAGAGTTATGCCGTTTTCCTCACCTTTGAATGTGGTCTTGCCGGAGTCGTGTAAAAATGACACGCTCGTTCACTCATGGTTTTCCCGCTCAAGACACTCTCACGAATTTCACTCAGAGACTAGTTCACACGTTTAAACAAAAGATTCGAAGACAATGATTCTAAACTCAGATTGCCCCCAGTATTGATTTGGGGTTCGTGACAACAGTTTGATAGATGTGGGCCTTGAACCTCATTGTGGGTTGTTTGGATATTATGTGGTGAGTTGTGCGGTTTGGTAAGGCATGCTCAAAATTCAGAAACAAAATACAAGTCTTTGTGTTCCATTGTCGTGAAATAATTAATTCATGAACCATTCAAAAGAAACTTGTGTGAAACGAAACCTTTTTTTGTGTTATCATTTAGACTTGAAAAAGTCATTCATTTGTGAACATGAGGAAGAAGATGATTCAACAAAATCGATGCTTCTTATTAGTGGTTTGAAAACGATCATTCTTTGAAAACTTTGAGTGATGTATTTGAAAGATAAATGTTTTAGCAAGTTATGCATGTGGAGACTTTCATTGCTGAAGACTCGATTTCTCAACCTTCGAGACGTCACCGAGATAACCGTGACCGCCTTCTTCTTGGACTGTGGGTAACCTCTGCAAAATGCCTCAACTAGGGGTGCCCAAGGATGACACATGAAACACTTGGGCCTGAATCTTTTACGAACTGAATGTGAGGTGCAAGGGCTGAAATCATGAATGTGGTTAGGCACTCAAGCCTAGATGGCGTCATGGATGTGGGTAGACACTTGAGCCTAGATAAATTGAAAGTGAGGCACATGGGCCAGAAATATTTTGAGGATGTGGCGCTTGGGCCGGAGTGTTGTGGGAATGTGGCACTAGGGCCGGAATGTTGTGAAGATGTGGCGCTTGGGCCAGAGTGTTTGAAAGTGTGGCACTTGGGCCGGAATGTTTTGGAATTGTGGCACTTGGGCCAGAATGATTTAGATTGAAGTAAGAAATATGGACCAGAGGGACTTCTAGACTGGAATGGATGTATGGGCCTGAATACCCTTAATCTGGAAGTGGAGCAAACGGGCCGAAGGAAGCCGTATGGACCGTGAATGAGCCACTGGGCCGAGAGAGAAACCTTAAAGCCTAAGATTCGTTTGATGATCCTGTTAGGCCTTGAGGCCAGAAACTAGAATAAATGAGTTACGAGAACTATCCTGAATTCGAATGGGTTGAAACCTAAACAAACGGTTTTGAGTGGGCCTAAAAGGTATGACACCTAGATCTAGGACTTTGGGCCAGGGCCCGAACAAAAAGTTTACCTAGACTAGAATGGGCCTTGGGCCGAAATGGAAAAGCCTGATTGATTCTCATGGACTGCTTTAGGTAGATTTGTTTTTTTCATGGGCCTAGAACTAAATTGATAATTCAAATTGGGCCGAAAGAGAGAAATCACCTAGGTCTAAACTTTTGGGCCAGAGCCCAAACAAACAATTCATTTATTCGAACCAAACAGGGCCTTAGGGCCGCAAACAATGAAGTCGTAAATTCCAGGTTGGGCTGAGTTGATATAGGAAGAGTTCCTATCAATTTCTAGGCTGGCAGTGGGCCGGTCATACAAGCAAACAAGGCCCACACAAGTTCAACATGTCCTTACTAGACGCTTCAACCAAATTGGGTATGGATCGATCCGGAGAGGTGCTTGGGGCGTGGGCCCAGGTCACCACAAAGGAATAGGGCTTGCACGCTATTCTCTTGGGCTTCCCCACTTTTTCACATCACCTGAAGGTGTGCGTCTACGGTCGGGTCTTTGACTGACCAAACAATGGGCTAGGTAAGGGTACTGCCAGGAAAATGCTTGGGGATAAAGCCCAGGTATTAAGGGGGTGTGGTTAGACGACACCTCCTCTTTTCCCCCACTTATTCACATCACCTAAAAGGTGTGAGTCCCTGACAGGGGACCCTCAAACGGGTCCCAGGGTGAAGTTGGTTTGCGTGGACCCTCGCTCTCATATGATGCAAAGGTACATAAATTAAAGTGCGCACAAAAGTAAACAAACAATATAATAAAGCCATAAATAAACATTTTCGAGTTAAGCCCTCTTTCTTAAAATTAAACAAGTTAAAATTAAGAGGTTTGTCCCCAGCAGAGTCGCCAGTCTGTGAGCCTCGATTTTAAACCCTCCTATGTTGATTAAAGCTGATTAGGATCTAACCGGGTTTTAGGTCCACTTATAGCCTAAGATTAATAACTATGTCAAAAAAAAATTATTAAAACCTAAGCTAGCTCACTGGAACCTATTATGAGTCGCCACCTAATTTTAACCTAGATCAAATTAGGAAAGGAGAGTTCGGGTTCGGGGGCTGATATTCGACTTAATTAGGGTTCAAATTACTTTCATTACCCTTCCTAGGTCGTTTTTCCTCTACTCAGTTTATTTACGGCTTACTACAAAGTCGTTTTTTGACCTAAGTGCGCGCTTCTGTTTTTTTGTGTTTTTAGCATTTTTTGACAGAAAAACAAAGTGAAAAGTGAAATTACCTAAACTAGGGTTTCGGAGGCAGAATTAGGTCAAATTTCATTTCCGTCCGTAGCCACGGACCTAATGTCCGAAACCACGGACCCCAGTTAACCTAAATGCGCAGAAAAGGCGAAATTAAAGAAAAACAAAAATTTGCAAAGTCCGGGGCCACGGACAGGCTGTCCGTGGGCCCGGACATCATTAGAAAAACCTAAATTTTGAATTTTTAAAATCCCGCCGCCGTCCGTGGGTGTCCGTGGTCTCGGACAACGCGTCCGAGGTCCCGGACCATAGGTCCGAGGTCACGGACCACCCACGGACAGGGGTTTTCAGAAGGTTCCCGAGGGTGTTTTGAGCTCAAATTTTATGGGTGTAGCCTGAAAGATTTACAAGACGTTAGTGACTGAAAGTTTTCAATTTGGATTCGAATTAAGCACGAAACTTAGCAAACAAGTTATCTGACAGAGGCTTAAACAAACAGCAATACAGAAGCCCACGAAGGTTAGTTTGAGCTCAAATTTCGAGGCAAGACAGATAATACCGTTGAGAATTAGGGAAACTGAGTTTCTACCTGTTTTACCTTCGGATTCACAACGTTTCTTCACACCGGGATTCGTCGAGTGCTCCGTTGATGGCAGACCTGAGAGGACTTCGAACCAAGCTTCTGGTTGTTGGCTGTTCTTGTTGTTCTTCACGTTTTGGTGGTGTTTTTTGGGGTTTTGATGATTATTGGTGCTTTGGGAATTGGAAAACGTGTTTAGATGATGATTTCGGGGGATTTTCGGTATGATTTGGGTGGCCGGGTGTTGGAAAACGTGAGAGAGAGAGGAGGCTGCCTTTTATGACTCTCTAGGGTTCTTGAGTATGTGAGGTTCTGATTTTATCCAAAAACCTATCCCTTTATATAGACTTTCTTAAAGATAAAGAAAATCTAGTAAAAGTAAGATTTTTCGATATTTTAACTAAGTAACTTCCCAAAGGAATTTTGCTATGAAATTTTAACCACATGTCAAGAATGGATATTATGATTTTCTGAGGTGGAAACGAATTTTTTAAATGCTGGAGCATTTTTAAATTGAATTTCTCGTCAGATTCAGTCAGAAATTGCTAGAAAATTATTGGAAATTCGAAAAATCAAAATTCCAACGCCATTATGCTTAAAATGTCATCCTCTATCATGGGTTAAAATATCAAAGCATTTCGAGCTGATTTGGGCACCCTTTGGAGAGAGAGAGAAAGCCTACAGGAGAACTTAGAAGCCTTAAAAATTACGAAAACGCCCTGACAATGACGAAACTGCTCCTCAGGCCCTGGAACACGCCGATCAGCCGGAGTCTCTTACTGTTTGATGGAGATGGCTCTCACAACCTCGTAGACCTTAACCAGGGGGTCAAAATTTTGGGTATAACACTAGGACTTATTTAGTCACTAAGAATATGTGGGAGAAATTCCCGAAGGAAACGGATCCAAATAATGGATTAAAAACACAAACAAGGCTTTAAAGCATGTTTTTCGAGAAAGCTGAAAAACGTGACTTTAAACAGTTAAATCGGACTTCTATAAATTATAGTTGATTTTATAACTACAATTATATACTAATTAAAATCTAAGAATTTTTAGAAACAAAAAAAAAGAATATATATATTCCGGAAACCGGACTGTTAAAACTGACAGTTCGGAAATTAACGGGTGTTATCTGCTAATGACCAAGTGCCACTCTCTCACATTGTAAAATAAAATCAGATTTTCCCCCTCTCCTCTGTGTCTCACGTGAGAGAGCCCCTCCTTCTCTCATTTATTTTACTTTATTCACTAAAATACAAAACAACAAATTACCTCTCTCTCTCACACTCTCTCTCCCCCTCATTTCTCTGCACTCACCGAGCCATCCCCCTCTCCCAGCTCTCTTCTTCATTTTGCTCCCAGCCATGTCGATTTTCAAGAGCTCCACATAGCTCACCTTTCTTCTTCTTGTTACTTCATCATCCTAGCTCCAAATCAAGAAATTTTTACATCAAAATACTCCTCTCATCTTGGGGATTATTTTGCACCTTTTAGAATCTCAAAACTCCATAATTCATTTCCATGGGTGTACCACATTTTGAAGAGAAAAACTTCATATTCTTGAAGCCAGTCATCTCCTTGATGGTCTAAGGTAAGAAATAACTCAAAAATCCATTCATTCCCCCATTTTCTATGGTGGCCGATTTTTGTTATTGCTAAGCACCATTGCCTCTCTCCATTTTAGCTTGTTCAATCTTCTAGAGGTGTTGGAGCTAGCCCTAATTCCATTGCCAAACACTTCACTTTGAAGTAGAAGGTAGTTTCCTCCAATGTGTTCCAAATAATTGCTAAGTTCTAGTGTTAATGAAATGGTATTCATAAACCCTCCATACTCATTGTGTTTATCTTGGCATGGTCATTAGTGTAGCAATAAATCCCGTTGATAACCGGTTGTGGAACAAGAAGTAAAGAGAAGGGGAAAGTTTGAAAAGATAACCAAAGGTAATTAACCTACCTTAAACTAGTGTGTGATCAATGAAGGTGTTTATGTTTGAGCAATATAAATTTTGAGTGTAATGCAGGTGTTGCTAATAATATGAGGAAATTCAGTGTTTAGTTGATGTTGTTTAAGGGCCTAAGAGCCAAGCCTTTAAAGGTTATGTACATGGTAGTAATTGTGGTTAAAATGATGGAAGTTGTGTGCAAATTGGTGCCTTGGATGAGTTGATGGTCATAGTGTTTTGGGGGCTAAATAATGTGAGGGGAACATGCTATAAATATGGGGAGATCATGGCAAAAGTTGGGTATGGTTTGAATGCATTTTTGGGTGGAAAACGCCTCTGTTTAAATGAGTCTTTCGGCACGTCCGAACTTCCGTCCGAACTTGGAAGTTCGGACATGCCTCGTTGCGTTGAAATTTTTTGGGTTTAAAGCCGTGTCCGAACTTCCGTCCGAGCTTTGATGTTCGGACGGGGTGCGAGGACGAGTCCGACTTACAAGTTTCGAATGGTGTCCGAACTTGTAAGTCCGGATAGAAGTTCGGGCACCCCTATTCTCTTTTCCTTGATTTTGCTTCGACTTGTGTCCGAACTTAGATGTCCGGACACAAGTTCGGACACTTAAAAGATTTTCCCAGATTTTACTTCGACTTGTGTCCGAACTTTGAAGCTCGGACACAAGTTCGGACATTTGGATTTTTCCGTCTGATTTTGCTTCGACTTGTGTCTGAACTTTGAAGCTCGGACACAAGTTCGGACATTCGTCTGTTTTCACCTCTTGACTCTCGACTTGTGTCCGAACTTTGATGTCCGGACACAAGTTCGGACATGTCACTGTTTTGGTCATAATTTGCTCGTTTGAGCCCCGTTTTGACTTCCGATTGCAGGGGGTTGTTTAGGACATGTTAGGTGGGTTATAATGGCAATTAAAAAGATGGAAAGTCATAACAAGTGTGAAAGAAAAATAAAACTAGGAATGTGAAGTAACAAATTAACAAAAGTCTAGTATGTTAATTAACCAACGTTACTAAATGTGTATAGGGTTCTCCAACGGTGGAAAACAATCACAGCAAGGACCAAGGTATGGTTTTCTTGCATTCTGTTGCCTACCGGTTTACACCGGCTTGTGTGTTGCTTGCTTTTCTGTGCTTTTATGACCTTGAAAGATTTAACCATGGAAAGAGTTTACTGTCATTATTATTAATGTGATGTGTGCGAACCGATACCGGTAACCTCAAATGCGTGCTAACTGTTAATTAACCAAGGCTGGGAAACGTAAGAGAACGGTATCCGGTAATAACGTTTCAAACCTAAGGGACGTTCTAACCACGGCTATGTATGCTTGGTTGTAGTATGTGTTGCTGAATTATTTCTCGCTTCCTTTGTATGTCTAACTGGACTTAAACACTTATTTGTGAAAGATTGTGTTAAGTTCCCACTAGGGGACTTCTAACAAGTGCTAACCGGGGATTGAGGAATCCTGTCGTTCCGGTCACGCGTGTATGTACTGGGGTCGATATCTGAATCAGATTCGGCTCTCTCCTTATGTTAGGGTTGTTTTCCTTTTTGGATTTCAACCTCCCACTAGCTTAGCCAATGCCTACCTACCTGACTCCCACTCGGGCTAGGGGGAAATTATGTGTTGGGTGTGCTCGGGTCACTATACCCGTCTCATCTTTTAAGTTAAGTTACTCATTCAACTAACAGAACTGTAACGAGTTATGTGATGAGCTTAACATGAGGATGAAATCATTCTCTAGGCTTACTATGTGGACTAACTATGTTGGTTGTCTTTCCTAAAGTGCATCGTTCTCACTTTGTAATTGTTGGTATTGTTATGCAATAATTCTTGCCATGCAATATGTATGTGTATGTTAAAATCAATGCCATGTTATCATGACAAATGGTTGCGCGTATTCCGGTAGCCAATGGGCTGCGCGTTAACCATACCAGCAAAAGGTTGCTGACCCCCTTTGGGGGCTCTGTTTATTTGTAGGATGAGGATCGAGGAAGCGGAATGGCTTTAGATCCTAGGTTGTTTGATACTTTTGTTATTTTGGATATTGAACCCGAGTAGTGTCTGTACACTCGAGGTCGTATATTTTGGTGGATGTAGGACTAGGTGGTGATTTTTGTACAGTAAACACTCGGTATATTGTGATTCATTTTGGTAAGTAATTTTTTGGAGGTTGTAATTATGCTCGGGATTCTTGTAATCAGACCGATACGTTGTATGTGACTGCCTTGTTAGCCATGTGGGTGGCTAACGGTGTGTAACACCACCGTTTTGGTTAATGAGTAAGTTATGTTTTTCCGCTGCGATTATGGGTTAAGTGTGGAGTTTATGGTTGGGGTGTTACAAAAGGTATCAACCCCCATTTCTGCACACATCACATATACATGGAAGATACCTATAAGCCACTAGTCCAACCACAGAGAAGGCTGAATCCCAACATGAAAGACGTGGTAAAGAAAGAGGTGCTCAAATTGCTTGACGCTGGAATCATCTGCTCTATCTCTGACAGCAAATGGGTGAGCCCCGTTCAAGTTGTCCCGAAAAAAGGAGGTCTCACTGTGGTCCCCAACGACAAGAGTGATTTAATCCCCTAGAGAACCACAACGGGCTAGAGAGTCTGCATCGACTATAGGAAACTAAACAGCACCACGCGGAAGGACCACTTCCCTTTGCCCTTCATTGATCAGATGCTTGAAAGATTGGCAGGGCAAGACTACTACTGCTTCCTGGATGGCTATTCAGGATATTTTCAAATACCCATTGCTTTAGAAGACCAAGCAAAGACCACATTCACATGCCCATACGGGACATTTGCATATAATCGGATGCCTTTTGGTCTATGTAATGCCCCAGCCACATTTCAAAGATGCATGATGTCAATCTTCAGCGACTATCTTGAGAATAGCATCGAGGTCTTCATAGATGACTTCTCTGTCTTTGGTCTCACATTTGAATCCTGTTTAAACAATTGGACGCCATCCTCGCCCAGTGTGAAGAAACAAACCTTGTGCTTAACTGGGAAAAATGTCATTTCATGGTTAAAGAAGGAATAGTTCTTGGGCATAAAATATCTTCAAAAGGCATTGAATAGACAAAGCCAAGGTCGAGGTCATTGAAAAATTACCACCACCTGCGATAGTGAAAGACATCAGAAGCTTCCTTGGCCATGCTGGGTACTATAGAAGATTTATCAAGGATTTTTCTAAGATTTCGAAGCCTCTATGTGATCTCCTAGCTAAAGATGTCAAGTTCAATTTCACTGACAAATGCCTACAAGCCTTCAACACACTGAAAGATTGCCTCATCTCCGCCCCCATTGTAATATCACCGGACTGGAGCCTACCATTCGAAATTATGTGCGACGCCAGCGACTATGCAGTGGGGGCAGATTTATGTCAAAAGAAGGAGAAGATCTTGAGAACCATCTACTATGCAAGTAGAACCCTCAATGATGCTCAGAAGAATTATGCAACTACTGAGAAGGAACTTCTAGCAGTAGTCTTTGCTCTGGATAAATTCCGATCGTATCTCTTGGAAAGCAAAGTAATAATTCACACCGATCACTCCGCTCTGAAGTATCTATTCGCCAAAGAAGATGCCAAACCTTGACTCCTCCGGTGGATACACCTACTGCAAGAATTTGAGATTGAAATCAGAGACAAGCTAGGAGTGCAAAATGTAGTAGCAGACCACCTATGTCGCGTAGAGGCACCAAGTGATGGCACATCCATCAATGAATTCTTCCCAGATGAGTACATTTTTATGATTGGCAACACTGGTGATCCATGGTACGCTGACATGGCCAACTACCTAGCACGAGGAGTAATACCACATGGGCTAACCTACCAGCAGAAAAAGAAGTTCTTTTCAGATGTAAGACATTACTACTGGAAGGACCCTCTCCTTTTCAAGGTCTGTGCAGATGGGATGGTGAGAAGATGTGTGCCCCGAAATGAAATCCAAAGCATTCTACGACATTGTCACTCTCTTAAAGCCGGAGGACATCACGGGCCAGCACGAACAGCAGCTAAGGTACTTCAATCAGGGTTCTTCTGGAAAACCTTGCATAAAGATTGTCATTCCTTTGTAGCATCCTACGATGAGTGCCAACGACTTGGGAACACCTCCTGAAAACATGAGACGCCTCTCAACATCATACTTCTGGTAGAACCTTTCGACGTATGGGGCATTGACTTCATGGAACCCTTTCCTTCATCATGCTCAAACCTCTTCATCCTGGTAGCAATCGACTATGTGACTAAATGGGTGGAAGTTATCTCCTCTCCCACAAATGATGCAAAGGTAGTGCTTAAGTTCTTGAAAAAGAACATATTTACAAGGTTCAGAGTCCCACGTGCTATAATAAGTGATGGAGGATCCCACTTCTGTAATAAGCAGTTCACAGCCTTAATGACAAAATACGGGGTAAGACATAAGGTAGCCTTATCTTATCACCCTCAAACAAATGGCCAGGCTGAGGTCTCTAACCGAGAATTTAAGTGGATCCTATAGAAGACAGTTAATTCTTCAAGAAAAGAATGGTCCCTGAAGCTGGATGATGCACTCTGGGCATATAGAACAGCCTACAAGACACCCATCGGAATGTCCCCGTATCGATTGGTCTTTGAAAAAGCTTGTCATTTACCGGTCGAGCTCGTGCACAAATCATTCTGGGCCGTGAAAGCACTAAACTTTGATCTACTGAGAGCAGGTGACAAACGGAAATTTCAGCTTACCAAGTTAGAAGAATTTTGAGAGGATACCTACAAAAATAACCGTATTTACAAAGAGAAAGCCAAGAAGTGGCATGACAAGATGATCCTTAAAGGGGAGTTCCATATGGGAGATTTGGTTCTACTGTACAATTCCAGGTTGAAGCTGTTTCCTGGTAAACTAAAATCTCATTGGGCTGGACCCTTTACTGTCTCTAAGGTCACCCCATATGGATCAGTTGAGTAGGTGGATGCTACAGGACAAACTTTCATGGTAAATGGGTCTAGACTAAAGCATTACCAGGGTGGTATTCTCGAGAAAGTTGATGCTCATGCAATAATTCTACAAGATCCTCAGATTTGAGTACGCTTCAAAGCGTCTAGCCAAAGACGTTAAAGAAGGGCAGCTTCCCGGGAGGCAACCCGGATGAAATTTTCTTTCATTTGCTTGTATTTTCTTTTAATTTTCAGGTTCTCTTTAAATTTTGTTTTTGCTAACTCTTAACACCATTTGTAGTATGGTTGCTTCTAGTGTCTTATGCAGGTGCAACTTCATGTATACACTGCAACCAAACTGTGCTACTTGAGGCTGAAGCTCAAGTGTGGGGGAACTCTTATAACGCAAGCAAAAATAATCTCAGGGGAGTACCAGTATCTTTAATTATGCTTTTATTTTGCTAAGTTCTGCTGTGGGGAGCTCCTGTGCTCAAATGTATATTTGCGACCTTTGTATTTTCTCTATTGTATCTACTTCACGAAAAGGTCTTCTTCAACCTTCCCTTGTTTTTCTGGTAAACAATGAGGACATTGTTCAATTTAAGTGTGGAGGATTGTGCCCTTTTTGGTGAAATTTTGTGCTTAAAATGTTTAATCTCTCTGCTTATATTGTGTTTGTCCAAAAAATTAAAATATGGACCCTGCTGATGTGGGTTGTTCTCTTTAAAAACAAATACTGTTATGAATTATGGGATAATGGTACAATAATTTTGAATTTTGATTGCTTTTGAGGAGCATTTTTTATGCGGTGTGACCAAATGATCTGTAATGGTTGGATTTTTATTGCTCAGGGGTTCTCTCTGTCTTCTCTCATAGGGATTGCTAAGGGGTGCTTCTCTGTAAAAAAAATATATATTAAAAATAATAAACAAGGGACCTGCGAGGCACCATTGGTAACCAACAAAGAGAGTTGAGTGTTCTTAAATATAAAGGCTTGATGCCTACATATTATCTTCTCATCTCTTATGCAAAAGTGAAACAAATGTATAATCTATTTTTCCTTTTTTTTTCTCCTCAATGCCCATTCTTGAGAGAAGTTGGCTGTGGTAAAAGTTCTCAAAGTCACCTTAACTTTGAAGCATTGAAGAACTCCGGATCATACCCCGAAACTCTATATTTTGTTTTGACCCTGGGCACACCCGTGCCACCAGTAGTTGATGGATCACACTCGTCAAAAAGTTTAAGATCATGAACTGTTCACCTCCTTATCCTACCCTTCATAATAATATTTGTTAGTATTGAGCATTCCCTACTTTCTTGGGTACATGGTTTTGCTTGAGGACAAGCAAAAAGGTAAGTGTGGGGGGTGTGATAAGTGTCTAAATGAGCATGTTTTATGGGTGTATTTCATATGTTATATTAGCACTTTTCTTGCTCATTTCTCCACTTTGGTTAGTTTTCCTCTAGTTTATGTTTTATTGGTTATCTTACAGATTTATTAGTCAAACATGAGGAAAACCAATCTAGAAGCAAAGTAGAAGAAGAGACAAACGCACAGGTGCAAACGGATTTAAAAACGGAGCTCAGACGAAAAATCTGAAGCCTGTTGAAGTTTATAGACAAGACAAGACGGAAATACACACGTCCAGCTAAAACCTCCTGGAAGCACTTCCGGACACCCACGTCCGGCTCCCGGACGCACCTGTCCGGATCCGGACCCACTTCCGGACGCGTGTAAAACGCAGCCCAGATCCAGAATTCACACGACTGATTTATTTCGGTGCCGTCTTCCCCATTTTCTTCTTCAATTACAGCACCGTCTTCTCCATTTCTTCTTCAATTGCAGCGGCCACAATATTATCTATCTACTACCTCAAATATATCAGGCGCCACATCCCTTATCTATCTACCGTTGTCTGCTCCAAAATCCACCGTTCTCCTGATTTTCCTCACCTGTCAGCCTACCACTCCCTTATCTTCTTCCTTTCCTCTGCTATAAATAACCCACGTTCCTTCCATCTTCAAATCATCTTCTCCTGCATACAAACTCATCAACGCTCATCAACACTCACTCTCCCTCCATCCACACTCCATTTTTCATCCTTTTCTATCACCAAATTAGTCTTATGCTCTTATTCCCAGAAAACCAAACGCAGAACGAAGCTCTGCACAAACCCAGATGCGAACTCCATTAAAGGAGTTGTGTCCGGATTTGTGTCCGGCTAAATAGACCCAGACAGGGTGTGTCCGGATTTGTGTCCGGCCAAACAGACCCAGACAGGACCAACTTTCGCTAGTTTGTTCGTTCCTCTTCGTTCTACCTATCTATCATCGTTTTGAGGTCGGCATAATCACGGAGACAAGCCAGAAAGCGATTCAACTCTCCTCAAAATAGAGTTCTTTCTTTCCTCAAATTTTACTCTGTTTTAATATCTATCTCTACTTTATGTTTATTTCTGTCAATGTCTGAGTAAGTTTATATTTGTGCTTAGGATGGGTGTTTGACCCCAAATAATTCAGACTTATAATATCGAGTTTGCTTAAAAATATTTGTTTTGTCTCTCTTAATTATTAAATGCTTAAGAACTGATCATTTTTACGCATTTACAGTTTCTCTTATTTCAATGATTTTGTAAACTGTAACATCCCAGTATCCCACTGTCCGCTCTGGCACGCAGTCCGTACGGTTTTGTTCCTGGGGTTTCCTAGCCCCAAAAGGCCTCACAACAAGGAGAGGTATCCCCACCCATATAAGGAGTGGTTCATTCCCCTCTCCAATCGATGTGGGAGGTAAACCTCAAGGGTATTACACTTCGCCCCCCTTGGGAGCCCAGCGCCCTCACGGGCCCACCGGCACACCGACCTTGGTCTGGCTCTGATACCATCTGTGACAACCAGCATAATCAGCCCACATGTGTGATATTGTCCAGTTTGGCACGCAGACCGCACAGATTTATTCCTGGGGTTTCCTAGCCCCAAAACGCGACACACAAGGAAGAGGTATCCATGCACCTATAAGGCACACTTCGTTCTCCTCTCCAACCGATGTGGGAGGAACACCACGCTGGGTGTTACAATCCATCGCTGTTATTAAAAGAATTCTTGCTTAACGCTAATTAATGATTTTAGACTTTTTCTGCTTGTAAAAAGTCTATTGAATTAATTAAGAGTTGACCTTATCTATGCTTTAGGAAGGCCACAAGATAAATTCTTAAACAAACAAATAGAGCAAATTAGGATTATAACTAAAGTCTGAAGTATATTTGGGCGATTTCACCTTCCTTAGCTCCTTTTCCATCCATTTGATACACAACTGTTTTATTTAAGCTTTTAATTGTTTTTACCTGTCCAACCCAAAAACACCAAGATTGCCACTGGCTGAACCCCATTTATTTACTGTTTATTAAATACTGGAACTAGGAAAATTGATCAATTTCCCTAAGGATACGACACTTGTTGTACTACTCCGACTAGGTGCACTTGCCTATTAGTTTGTTATAAATCTATATATTATAATGTGTAGATTTTGCTCAACAGATACTTTCACTAACTTGCTTGAGATGAGAGATGTCTCTCCAAATATGGAATAATTGTGATCCATTCACGGTTTCAAAAAACTCCTTCAATTCATCCCGAAGATCCTTCACTGCTCTCTCTAACATAACACTTTGAGCGATCAAATCATCCGGAGCATTTAGGATCCACGATTGAACTAAAGAATCGCATCACCATGGTAAGTCAACACTCTCCAGCTCCGGTTTCTGATCATCTTTGTATACTAATTCCAGCTTATTCTTAGCTTTTAAGGATAATATAACAGTATTCTTCCATGTATGAAAGTTTTTTCCATTAAACTTTCCAGGGACAAACTTCCCTGGATGATCGCTGGGATATATGAAAAAAAGATCGTTGTTTTCTTGCACTCTTGTTCTTGCGTTGGCGGTTAACATTTGAAGGATGTTTTCAAGCATAACAGGGTGACTCGCCATAATACCACTAGAACAAAGCTCTCAGAGGGAATTACTGAAGTGAAATACCCCAAACCTTGATATGTTGTTTAAATATTAAACTATGGTATATTAAGGCTAAAAGGTGCCTTAGAAACATTAGTGAACAATCTAAACCATAGTAAACACAATAAAGTACCGTTAAGACAGATTGAGCAAAAACATGCTCTAAGCTTGGAATGAACTTAGTTAGGACTCAGAGAGCCTACCAAGACTTTATTAACATGCAATTATGATTTTATAAGGCTAAATAAGTCCTTAAGAAACATTGGTAGCAATCTAAACCAAAGAAAACACAAGAAAACACCATAAAGTCAATTTAAGCAAATACTTGCTCTAGACTTGGTGTAACTTTGTATAAGACCTAAAGGTCATTCCTAGAACTTATTAACATGTTAATGAACATGTTAATGAACATGTTAAATCAATTACTAAATAAAACCGAGCTTGAAAACAAGTTAAAACACAAAATGTGCTTTAAGGAGTCTTAAAGCACATTTTTGAAAAATTGTCTTAGAAATGGGTTTTGAGTGGCTAAATGCCCATCATTACTCTTTAATAAATATGTGTACTACTTAGTATTACATTAGGAAGTCTAAATCAATGGGAAACCAAAACTTTCACAAATATGTGCACTAATTGTGAATAGTGCCTAAATAGTGCTCAATTAAGGCTTTAGACAACTTTAATTAGCTAAATGGTCAAACAAGGCCCTATATATATTATCTAATGCAGGGGGACGGTTTTTAGACATGGTGAGTCATCACCATTGTCATCCAAGTAAATAAAGAGAGGGAAACTAAAGTAAAAGCAATATTTGCTTTATAACATAAAATATCTCTTTAACTTACCTCTCACCTCTCTTTTCTTCATTCTCCTTTGTTCCCACCATGTTCTTCATCCTCATCCCAGCTCCAAACCGTTCTTGCTACAGCAACCTCTCTTCTCCATCTTCATTTCCTTGCCAAATCCAACTTCATGCTCCAAATCAAATTCTAAGAGCATATTTGTGCTAGATAGACCAAGCCCTTCATTTCTCTCTTCTCAAATCTTCAAGAACTCCATTTTGGTGCCATGAAGAATCTCCATTGAAGGAGGAAAAGCTCCAATTCTTGCACCTTGTTGTTCTTCCTTGTTCTAAGGTAAGAAAAGTCAAAGAAAATTCACATTTCCTTTTATTTTTGAACATGGCCGAAAATCACCCTTAGTGATGCCTTGTTTTATTCATTTTAGTAGCTTGATTCAATCTTCAAAGGATTGTAAGGAGTCTTACCTTACTTCCTTGTCAAGCTCTCTTCCAAATTCCAAGGTAAACTTCCATTTTAGTGTTTTAAAACACTTATGTAAATCTAGGGATTAATCATGAGTTAAAGTATAAAACTTGATGCTCATTACCCTTATATGTGTTATTGGTTAGAAGATTGACAAGTGATAAAAGCTCCTTGCCGATTTTCAATCAATAAAGAACAAGAGAAAACAAGTGAGAAAATCTTGAAGGGAAGAGGTAAATGACCTCTCTTGATGTAATCTTTGTGCTTTAGGAAAATGAGCTTAAATTTCCTTATAAAACAATCTAAAGAGCCAATGGGAAATGAGATAGAAAACTATCCACAAGGAGGTTATTAAGGGCATATGTGATGCTGCATGTATTTGTAGGTTAAAGGCAATTAATATGTGGAAATTCAGTGTTTAAGATTAATGCAATTTAAGGGCAAAAGAGCCATGTTATTTAAGGGCCTAAGTGCAAAGCAATTTAAGTTTATGCACTATATTGTGATGTAGTGTAGTTTAAAGGTTTAGTTGTGTGTAAAGAACATTTCTTGTGAAGATGAATGTCTTTGATGGTTAAAGGATGAAAAAAACCATGTGTTTATGTGTAAGAATGTGTATTAAGAGATTGAGTGTTCTTGGTTGTCTAAAGGTGAAAACCTAAGTGTTTGGGTGTGAGGATGTACAAGAGAGGCTATGTCAAAATTTGGCGAGTAAACAAGGAGTTTTAAGTGTTTTGGTGAAGTATTGTGACCTAGGTTGTACTAGGAATTGTTAAGTGTTAAATTGGCGAAAACAAATGAATTTAAGTGTTCATAAGTATTAGAATGACTTAGGCATAGTTCAAGGACATTTAGAGTCTAAAGGAGTGATTTGTGGTATACCAAAGTTATGGTAAGAGTGTGGTTTAATCTTGTGCAAAGTTGGTGAACAATGGAAGTGTAATGCCTGGTGAAGGTTTAATTATGAACTTGTGGGAAAGACTTGATGTAACACCCCAAGTGCTAATCCTTCCATTATCCTCTAACCGTTCCCATAATTACCTTACACACAGCGGAATACTTACTTACTCCCGGCGGGTGATACAACGCCGTTAGCCATCCAAGACTAACAAGGCTACTACTACTTACGGTAACGACCTGACAATTAGAATATACCGAATACATATTACTTACCTTACAATGCCAAATACTTACTTACACTTTATTTACCGAGTAGCCAAATTATATGAATTACATTCCAAGACTATTCCCAAAAATTAAGAGTTTGTACATCCACTCCTTTCTATCTAATCATCATTCATTATCCAAAAAGGAGTACCACATGGTACACCGACTACTCAAAAAGGCCTTAGCCGTTTACAACTTGGTACACCATTCCAATCTACTAACTATCTCAAAAAGAATTCATTCCGGTCCTTTCTCGAATATCACGCCTCGCGGGTACCTGTAAGATAAAAATAGTGCCCCAAGGGGCTGAGCTTACGCTGCATATGATAACCGTATACCCTGCGTACTAGCGAGGGTACGCGAACTATTGGGTCGAATACATGCTGTTATACCCAAAATTTTGACCCCCTGAGTTAGGGTCTACGGGGTGCTGGTGTTGTGAGAGGCATTTTAATCAAGTAGTGAGGGATTCCGGCTCGATCGGCGCGTTCCATGGCATGGGGAACAGCTTCGTCATTTTCAGGGGCGTTTTGGTAATCTTTAAAGGCTCCTGAGACCTCCTATAAGCTTTCTCTCTCCTCCAAAGGATGCCCAAATCAGCTTGAAATGCTTTGATTTTAACCCATGATAGAGGATGACATTCTAAGCATAATGGCGTTGGAATTTTGATTTTTCGAGTTTCCAATAATTTTCTAGCAATTTCTGACTGAATCTGACAAGAAATTCAATTTAAAAATATTCCAACATTTAAAAAATTCGGTTCCACCTCAGAAAATTCATAATATCCATCCTTGACATGTGGTTAAAATTTCACAGCAAAATTCCTTTGGGAAGTCTTTTAATTAAAATACCAAAAAATCTTACTTTTACTAGATTTTCTTTATCTTTAAGAAAGTCTATATAAGGGGATAGGTTTTTGGATAAAGGCAGAACCTCATATGCTAAGAACCCTAGAGAGTCAGAAAACACAGCCTCCTCTCTCTCTCTCACGTTTTCCAACACCCGGCCACCCAAATCATACCGAAAATCCCCCGAAATCACCATCTAAACACGTTTTCCAATCCCCAAAGCACCAATAGTCATCAAAACCCCACAAAAACACCACCAAAACGTGAAGAACAGCAAGAACAACCAACAACCAGAAGCTTGGTTCGAAATCCTTTCGGTCTGCCATCAACGAGCACTCGACGAATCCCGGTGTGAAGAATCTTGAATTCGAAGGTAAAACAGGTTACAACTCTACTTCTAATTCCCCACGATTATCTGTCTCTGTCAAATTTGGGTTCAAACTAACCTTCGTACGCTTTTATTGCTGTTTGTTTAAGCTTCTGTCCAATAACTTGTTTACCAAGTTTCGTGCTTAATTCGAATTCAAATTGAAAACTTTCAATCACTAACGTCTTGTACATCTTTCAGGCTACACACCCATAAAATTTGAGCCAAAAACACCTTCGGGAACAGCCTCAACGCCGCCGTCCGGGCGGTCCGCACCACGGACGTCATGTCCGGGGTCCCGGACTCCCTGTCCGTAAGCCGGACGCCCACGGACGGCGGCGGGATTTTTAAATTTTAAAAAATTTAGGTTTTCTAATAATGTCCGGGCCCACGGACAGCCTGTCCGTGGCCCCGGACTTTACAATTTTCTGTTTTCTGTTTAATTCGACTTTTATTTTCATATGGTTAACTGGGGTCCGTGGTCTCGGACATTAGGTCCGTGGCTACGGACGGAAACAAAATTTGACCTAATTCTGCCTCCGAAACCCTAGTTTAGGTAATTTTAATTTCCACTTTAATTTTCTGTCAAAAAACGTTAAAAAAAAACGCACCTAGGTTAAAAACAACTTTGTAGAAAGCCGTAATTGAACCAAGTAGAGGAAAAACGACCTAGGAAGGGTAATGAAAGTAATTTGAACCCTAATTAAGTCGAATATCAAGCCCCCGAACCCGAACTCTCCTTTCCTGATTTGATCTAGGTTAAAATTAGGTGGCGACTCATAATAGGTTCCAGTGAGCTAGCTTAGGTTTTAATAATTTTGTTATATGACATAGTTATTAATCTTAGGTTATAAGTGGACCTAAAACCCGGTTAGATCCTAATCAACTTTAATCAACATAGGATAGGGTTAAAATCGAGGCTCACAGACTGGCGACTCTGCTGGGGACAAAATTCTAATTTTAACTTGTTTAATTTTAAGAAAGAGGGCTTAACTCGAAAATGTTTATTTATGGCTTTTTTTGTTTATTTACTTTGTGCGCAATTTAAATTTCTGTACCTTTGCATCATATGAGAGCGAGGGTCCACGCAAACCGATTTCACCCCGGGACCCGTTTGAGGGTCCCCTGTCAGGGACTCACACCTTTTAGGTGATGTGAATAAGTGGGGGAAAAGAGGAGGGTGTCGTCTAACCATACCCCCTTAATACCTGGGCTTTAGCCCCAAGCATTTTCCTGGCAGTACCCTTACCTAGCCTATTGTTTGGTCAGTCAAAGACCCGACCGTTGACGCACGCCCTTAGGTGATGCAAAAAAAGTGGGGAAGCCCAAAGAGAATAGCGTGCAAGCCCTATTCCTTTGTGGTGACCTCGGCCCACGCCCCAAGCACCTCTCCGGATCGATCCTTACCCGAATTGAATAAGCGTCAGGTAAGGACATGTTGAACTTGTTTTTGGCCTTGTCTGCTTGTGTGGTTGGCCCACTACCCAGCCTAGAGATTGATAGGAACCTCTCCTACATCAACCTAGCCCAACCCGAATTTACGGCTTTATTGTTTGTAGCCCAAATGCCTTGTTTGGTTTGAATGAATTGATTGTTTGGGCTCAGGCCCAAAAGTTTAGACTTAGGTGATTTCTCTTTTTCAGCCTAATTTGAATTATCAACTTAGTTCTAGGCCCGTGAAAAACAAATCCACCTAGTGAAAATCCATCGGGCCTCTTCATTTCAAGGCCCATTCTGGTTTAGGAAAAATTTTCACTCGGGCTTAGGCCCAAAATTCTAGATTTAGGTGTCATCTTTTAGGCCTAATCAGAGTTACTCGGCCCACACAAGTTTGAAATTAGAACACCATCTTACCAAGTACTCCTTCCCGGCACAGAACTTCAGTCCAGTCTTCTTTTATTTCCTGACAGACGACATTTTGAAAACAGGCGAACTGTCATCACAAGTGGAGGGAAAAGGAAGGCTAGTTACAACAGAGGATAGAATGGCAGAGATAGAGCTTAGGCTAAAAGCCATGGAAGAAGCCGTAGAAGAGTTGAGAAACAAGATCAACTCTCGGGATGCGGACTTTCACAGAGCCGCTAATGCAAGAGAGAATGGCCAAGCTGAACTAGAAGCCATGATGGCTGTCATGGAGCGGAGACATGGTGTTGTCAGGGATGCCATGGAGTCAAACTACGCCGCCGCAATCGAGGAAATGAAGGCGGAGGCCCTTTCCCTGGAGACCAGATGGCAAGCTCAGGATGCACTAGTGGGTAGGCTTCTTAGCTCTCTTCGCGACCACATTAAAGTCGGCTCCTTTGGAGCCCAAGGATTACAAGGGAATGTCGAGGAGATTGCCGCAGAACTCAGAACAACAATTGGGAAGCCAGAAGTGGACAGTAAGACAGCAGCTTGCATCCAAAGTTGCACCCGGAAAAGGTCTAGGCAGCATGAGGCGAGTGCGAGTCAAAGAGAACCAGGTTGGGTCATTGGAGCAGTAGAACCACCCCGACAGAACTCCCGTCGGAGAGAATTTTCAGACATCAGTCAGCCATTAAGCCAGGCATTTTCAGTGCTCCAGGAACGAGACATACTACAACTCTCATCCCCCGCCCTGGGGTCCCTCAGAAAGGAAGGAATCTAAGTCAGTTTTGCCAGTACCACCAATTACCCGGCCATGATACCAATGATTGCAAGGCTTTGAGACACACAATCCAAGATCTCGTCGATCAAGGGCATCAATTTCAAGGACATGGAAGTGTAGGTAGGGCATCTATGCCCGGTCTTATTAGAGTTTGTAGTCTTTAAGTACTGTTTTGCTTTTCAATTAAGTAGATTTCTTTTTTGTTAGTCACCTTTAGTCTTCCATAGTAGTTAGTCCCCTTTATTATTTTTGGTAGCTCTCCCGAGTTTGTAATTTCCAACGTTTTTTTTTTGCATTGAATAATACATGATTCTATTTTTACAATTTCCATGCAAAGCATTACCCACTCATAAAAAAAGGGCAACCTCATCACTCCATCCATACTCACTACAGTTCCTTATACGAGCACCACCTTCATCATATACACCCCATGTGTCTCACCTCTCCACTTCCTCAACATTACACCAAATACATAAAGCTAAAAATTTGCTCCACAAGATCACCCCATCACCACTCACCATCATCATTCCACCTTCCACCAATAACCTGGGTATTCAGAAGGCTTGTCAAGAAACCCCACGACAATACTGGGGGAATCTGAGTTAAGGGACGTTAATGTTTATTTATTTTGTTTAAACGTGCAAACAAGTCTCTGAGTGTACATTTCGCGAGAGTGCCTTGAGCGGTAAGACCAAGAGCGAAAGAGTGTGTCATTTTTCCACGACTCCAGGGAGGTCACATTCAAAGGTAAGGCAAATGGCATGACTCCGACCGAAGGAGATAATTTGTAAATTTACGCTTAAACCTATGAAAAGTAACAAAGAACGGATACACAACTATTAGGGATGACGAAGCACCTAGGTACAGCACCACACAGCCAAAAGCTTGTGAGCCCAGACATTAAACCCTAGGCACCCCCGCTGAGCTTTTCGTGTACATCCTTTTTTACAACACTACAAACTCCACAAACAAGCCAGCCAATGATGAATAACCGACCCGGTGACCAAAGGAAGCAAGGAGCCCGGCTTCCAAACAGCAACTTCACAAGTCCGAAGAAGCAAAATTGCTACCAGCATGACGAAACGATCCGCAAATGGTCCCAAAGGGACACAGGATCCAAATGAGCTAACATCAAAAATAGCTCTTAAAGTTCAAAGCCGGGAAACACAAGAACCCCGAAGGAAAGGAAATTCAAAGAAAGGCAAACCTGAAAAGCCTCGAAGAGATCCAAAATCGGAAAGAAGATAGAAGGTCCAAGGAACACCCCAAAAGTTCCAAGTTCACAAGCGAAGTCATCACGAAGTAGCCAAACGACTTCAAGGCAAAGAAGACAAGTCCGAGAGACGGTGCAAGTTGCAGATTTGGTCACCCTTATAGCTCCACATATCCTAAACATTCCTCCATTGTCCTGTTATCATTCATCACACCCCATAGCCACGTTATAAGCTTAAAAGACTTCCGACTTAGTAGTTGTGTATCCAATCGAGTGAAAGTAACAGGTTGAACATGTAAATCTAACAAATGTCAAATTCAATGGTTGAGAAGTTGTGACCGTAAGTGAGAAACGAGTGCAAACACCACACACGTCGAGTGTAGGTTAGGAAGCACCACGTCAAAACATAAGCCTTGACCCTATGAGGACGAGACTTGTTCGCACATTTAGCCAAAGAAAATACTGGGGGCAATCGATCGTTCCGATCGATCGCCATGAACTCTAACTCAGATTGCCATAAGAAAGAATACTGGGGGCAATTGTTGGTTCCAACAATTGCAACAACGACACCGATTGAGGCCCAAAAGTCCAGAACCCAAAGGTTCAAACCATTCAAACATCCCATAGGCCCGTCCTAAGCCCTTCCTCCACATCAAATTCCCACAGGCCCGTCCTAAGCCCTACCTTCACACCTAAACATCCGTAGGCCCATCTTGAGCCCTACCATCTCCAGATTTGACATAAACCCTAATCCTTCTACATCCATTTAGACCCATCATACATTTTACTCACTTTCACCTAGATCCATCCTTTAGGCTCGTATTAAGACCTAGTCGTATTCCCTTAGGCTCGTAGTAAGACCTAGTTGCATCCTTTAGGCTCGTCATAAGACCTAGATCCATCCTTTAGGCTCGTATTAAGACCTAGTCGCATTCCCTTAGGCTCGTAGTAAGACCTAGTTGCATCCTTTAGGCTCGTCATAAGACCTAGATTCATCCTTTAGGCTCGTAGTAAGACCTAGTCGCATTCCCTTAGGCTCGTAGTAAGACCTAGTTGCATCCCTTTAGGCTCGTCATAAGACCTAGAACCATCCTTAGGCTCGTCATAAGACCTAGATCCATCCTATAGGCTCGTCATAAGACCTAGTTGCATACCCTTAGGCTCGTCATAAGACCTAGATCCAACCCTTAGGCTCGTCATAAGACCTAGTTGCATTCCCTTAGGCTCGTAGTAAGACCTAGTGTTACCCTTTAGCTTACCCGCTCTTATCAAACACATTGCATTCATCACATTCATATAGGCTCATCATAAGACCTAGTTGCATTATCCAGGCGCGTCACAAGACCTGGCGACAAAAAAGTTTGCGAGGTGATGGCAATAAATCCTCCTTTTGCGATGTCAACTTATTTTCGGGATCAACGAATGGTGGGCAAAGGCAATAAGTCCCCAAGGTTTTTACCAGGAGTTATCCCTGCACACCGGCTTGGGGGGCGATGGCAATAAGTCCACATTGGGTCCAGCCAGGAGCATTGGCACGGGTTTCGGTCCCCAGAAGCATCCGAGCATCATCAGCATCATCAGCATTATCATCAGCATCATCAACATCATCAACATCATCAACATCATCAGCATCATTAGCATCATCAACATTTCAGCATTCTTGCATTTGCATACCACCCAGTTATCATCATTATAGGTAGTCAACGCCTTAGAATCGCTTGACATTATCTCATTTCCACATTTTAGGTTGTCAACGCCTTAGAATCGCTTGACATTACTTCATTTCACTTTACTTATAGGTAGTCAACGCCTTAGAATAGCTTGACATCATCTCATTCGTCACAGGCAGTCAACACCTTAGAATAGTTTGACATCATATCATCATTATAGGTAGTCAACGCCTTAGAATTGCTTGACATTACTTCATTTTACTTATAGGTAGTCAACGCCTTAGAATCGCTTGGCATCGCATCATTTCATGTATTATAGGTACTCAACGCCTTAGAACCGCTTGACATTATTCCGTTTTCGTCACCTAGGTAGTCAGCGCCTTAGAATAGCTTGACACATTTTCACTTATAGGTGGTCAGCACCTTAGAATAGCTCGACAGCGTTTTTGTTGCTTAGGTAGTCAGCGCCTCCGAATAGCTGCACGCAATCAACGCGGTTTCGCACAACATGGAGAATTTCGTGAAGTCCAAAATTTTGGGGCATCACTCAAGCATCAACCAGACTTTTCACATACACTACAAAGTCTAGTTGACGGGGGGCAATCTGTTATACCCAAAATTTTGACCCCCTGGGTTAGGGTCTACGGGGTGCTGGTGTTGTGAGAGGCATTTTAATCAAGTAGTGAGGGATGCCGGCTCGATCGGCGCGTTCCATGGCATGGGGAACAGCTTCGTCATTTTCAGGGGCGTTTTGGTAATCTTTAAAGGCTCCTAAGACCTCCTATAAGCTTTCTCTCTCCTCCAAAGGATGCCCAAATCAGCTTGAAACGCTTTGATATTTTAACCCATGATAGAGGATGACATTCTAAGCATAATGGCGTTGGAATTTTGATTTTTTGAGTTTCCAATAATTTTCTAGCAATTTCTGACTGAATCTGACAAGAAATTCAATTTAAAAATATTCCAACATTTAAAAAATTCGGTTCCACCTCAGAAAATTCATAATATTCATCCTTGACATGTGGTTAAAATTTCACAGCAAAATTCCTTTGGGAAGTCTTTTAATTAAAATACCAAAAAATCTTACTTTTACTAGATTTTCTTTATCTTTAAGAAAGTCTATATAAGGGGATAGGTTTTTTTGATAAAGGCAGAACCTCATATGCTAAAGAACCCTAGAGAGTCAGAAAACACAGCCTCCTCTCTCTCTCTCACGTTTTCCAACACCCGGCCACCCAAATCATACCGAAAATCCCTCGAAATCACCATCTAAACACGTTTTCCAATCCCCAAAGCACCAATAATCATCAAAACCCCACAAAAACACCACAAAAACGTGAAGAACAGCAAGAACAACCAACAACCAGAAGCTTGGTTCGAAAGCCTTTCAGGTCTGCCATCAACGGAGCACTCGACGAATCCCGGTGTGAAGAATCGTTGTGAATCCGAAGGTAAAACAGGTAGACACTCCACTTCCCTAATTCTCTACGGTATTATCTGTCTTGCCTCAAAATTTGGGCTCAAACTAACCCTTCTACTCTTCTGTATTGCTGTTTGTTTAAGCTTTTGTCCAATAACTTGTTTACTAAGTTTCGTGCTTAATTTGAATTCAAATTGAAAACTTTCAATCACTAACGTCTTGTACATCTTTCAGGCTACACACCCATAAAATTTGAGCCAAAAACACCTTCGGGAACAGCCTTAACGCCGCCATCCGCGGGCGGTCCGCACCCACGGACGTCATGTCCGGGGTCCCGGACTCCCTGTCCGTAAGCCCGGACGCCCACGGACGGTGGCGGGATTTTTAAATTTTAAAAAATTTAGGTTTTCTAATAATGTCCGGGCCCACGGACAGCCTGTCCGTGGCCCCGGACTTTACAATTTTCTGTTTTCTGTTTAATTCGACTTTTATTTTCATATGGGTTAACTGGGGTCCGTGGTCTCGGACATTAGGTCCGTGGCTACGGACAGAAACAAAATTTGACCTAATTCTGCCTCTGAAACCCTAGTTTAGGTCATTTTAATTTCCACTTTAATTTTCTGTCAAAAAACGTTAAAAAAAAAACGCGCACCTAGGTTAAAAACAACTTTGTAGAAAGCCATAATTGAACCAAGTAGAGGAAATACGACCTAGGAAGGGTAATGAAAGTAATTTGAACCCTAATTAAGTCGAATATCAAGCCCCCGAACCCGAACTCTCCTTTCCTGATTTGATCTAGGTTAAAATTAGGTGGCGACTCATAATAGGTTCTAGTGAGCTAGCTTAGGTTTTAATAATTTTTGTTATATGACATAGTTATTAATCTTAGGTTATAAGTGGACCTAAAACCCAGTTAGATCCTAATCAACTTTAATCAACATAGGATAGGGTTTAAAATCGAGGCTCACACATGCGGTTCGTTTCATTCATACATACATACATGCTCATACCCATTACAATACAATACATGCGTTTCACAACATACATACGTTCAAGCATACAGGGAAGACATTACGAGTCGACCATTCATACTTACCGAATACTCACCGCAATACGGAGATACACTTCTCCAATTCATACATAAGGCTTGTTAGCTTCTTTACACACCCGGGTTAATCGGGTGTACAATACTTTTTTACTCAAGGTCAATGACTTACACTAGTCAAGACCAATACACATACAATACTTTACTTCTTACTTACTTTACTCAAGTCAAGTCGGTATGACCTCCGAGCAGGGAATACTACATCCCACCACCGGGCTTTAGGGTGACCCGCTAACACAGGATGCTACCCATTCAAGGAAATTTGTCCATGGAAGAGATTACAGCCAGGATTCGGATCCAACCTCTTGTGTTTCCTTATCCTCACACGTGGCCGAAACTATATCGGACTTCTACTCATTCCATTTTACTCATTACTCATGTTAGGAGTTAGATGGTTATGAATTAGTAGAAGTCATTACTTCCTTACCATACATCAATACACTACACAAGTACTCATCATATACACATACACTTCATTCTCATTCATTCATTTCATGAATTATACAAATTAAATGATCAAGAGCATACAACAAGAACAATATGGTTCAAACACGATTAAGTGCAATATAAGTCCGATTCGTGCCTTTATCTTTTTGAGTGATAACATAAGCACACAAATCGGGGTAACCAAGTTAGGATACAGGGCATGAAGAAATCATACTGTTCACCGTCATACTCGTACTACCGGGTACCTTCGATGTTCAACTATTTGATCCTATACATACATGAAGTTGTATGATCAATGATCTATTATTGACCAAACTTATTCCTTCATTAATACTTCCAATGTATACTTACTACTTCTTTACATTCATACTTGATTATGGAAACCATCCTTTTTTTATTACTTCTTAAACTTGCTTCCTTACTCATGTGCTTACTTTCTTACCTTTACTACTTCGTTAATGGCGTACTACTACATATATATGAATATATGTGTATAGGCACACATACATATATACATATGATTACTGTAATCATATAATAAAAATATTTTTTTTTGTTTTGACTCAACCGACCTTACCTGGGGTTAGACCCAAGGTCGGTCAAAGTCAGTAAGTTTCGTTACGGCAAAATTCCAGGCTCGACCGACCTTACAAGTCCGGTCCCAAGGTCGGTCTATTCCAGTGAGTTACATATATGAAAATTTCAGGCCCAACCGACCTTGCAAGTCCGGTCCCAAGGTCGGTCCATTCCAGTGTGTTCTGGGTTCGCGTTTCTGGACTCGACCGACCTTGCCCAAGTTTTGTCCCAAGGTCGGTCCATTCCAGTAGACTTCTGGCCTTCACAAATTACGACTCGACCGACCTTGCAAGTTCGGTCCCCAAGGTCGGTCAAAGTCAGAAGACTTCCTGTCTTTGTATTTTAAGGCTTGACCGACCTTGTAAGTTCGGTCCCATGGTCGGTCCGGCCCAGAACTTTAGTTTTAAAATCTGTTTTCAGTTCTTTACTTTCCCATTGCTTCACCAATCTTTACCCATACATTCTCTACATGTTTACCACTCAATTTAATGCTCTAAATCACCTTAACTCATCCACCAAACTTACTACTCAACCTCTACATCCACTTACCCAATTTTTCCTCACTACACTTCAACACTTACATCAGTTTTTACTCCTCCTTTGTTACAAATTTTTAAACTCTCTTCCACCTCTCAATACTTCCTCAACTAATGTTACTCCTAGCATTTAAAATGCATTACTTTACATCCTAGTTCTTCTCATTACTTAAATCCTTTTCAAATCTATTTTCAAAGTATTAAACTACCCTCATTACAATCTCCAAATACACCTAGTTATTGTCTAGGTTATTCCCTCATCTTTCACACTTAAGTCCTCTCATTCCTAGGTGAAATTTGACGTAGTCTTCCCTATAATCTTCACTTTGCCCACACAATGTTTGTTGACCATTTACCACTCACAAAACCTGTTTATTCAAGGACATTAATACTTCACATTTCACTTCACTACAACACAATAAATTCCTGCACATACACATCCCCTACCCAATGTTTTCCCAAGCTTTTAAACATCATTTAAAACTTCAAAACTGTTCCATTACCTTTCCTCATTATACTACAACATACTTATTAATTATTACCATATACCTTACTCATTTTTACTACACAAAAACTGTTACAATACCAGGCTCAAAACTAGTTCAAGGTAAGAGCATTTACCTTGTTCGTTCTAGTTTTTCTTTCTTCCTTTCCCTTCTCTTCCTTTCTTCTCCCTTGTTCTCGGTTTCAAATGCAGTTCACACTCCAATGCTACAACCCGTACCAATACACAATACCATTTTGATACTACCCTTAATTAACCTAAAGCTTAAAGCATATTTTTATGGTTTAAGAAAAGCTATTACCTTCCAACCAATGAGTGAGGTCCTTGGTTAGCAAGAGAGTAAGATTCCTAGCCCAATGGAGAAGTTAAAATCGGCTGGAGCATAAGGAACAAAGAGTTCAAAATCTGAAAATTCTTATAATGCAAACAAGGGCTAGAAATGGTGGATTTTCGAATTTCTTTTTACCTCAAAACATCAAGGTGGAGGAGGAGCTTCTAATGGTGGACTCAAATCTTCAAATGGCTTCCACCCATGAAAACGAAATTGGTGCTTATGGATTTTTGAATGGAGGAAGATGTTCTCCTTTGCAAGGGGATTCCAATGGTATGGTTTTTATAATTTTTGGACAAGGTTTGAGTGTTGAACAAGAGGAGAGAAGAGGGGTTTTGTGTGAGGTTTCTCAAATCTCCATGGCTGTCACCCAAGGAGGAAGAAGAGAATAGAAAGGGAGGGGAACCGTGAGAGAGTGAGGGGGAGTGAGGAGAGAGAGTCACCTTTTTGCTTTTTACTTATTTTGCTTGTCTTTTAGCACATAAGAAAGAAATAAAGAGGGTGAGAGAGAGGGCTGGCCGGCTCCCCTATACACACACAGCTTATTTTGATTTTTATTTGCACATGTGGACACATTAACTTTGCCTATTTGCATTCTCACCCCACAACTTCCCGGTTGTTACAGTTTTTACTAACCGGAACCCGTTTTCCAAAATTTTCTCGTTTCATTAATTCTATTGGTTCCCAACCTTTATTAATGTTTATTAATGACTATTTGGTTGACCAAAATCGTTATGAGTCTATTTGGCTCACCTAAAGTCGTGTTTTCCCGGTTTCCTCGAAAAACGCGCTTTAAGGTTCGTTTATGCTTTTAACCCATTTTAAAGGTCCATTTTCTTCGGGATTTGTTCCCTAATGTTTATTTAGATGTAATTCAGCCTTTAAAATTATAATTGGCCTAATTAATCACTATTTTCAATTACGGGGTATTTCAATCTACCCCCCTTAAGGAACTTTGCCCTCAAAGTTTCTCAAGGATTACAGTTTACTATTTCTACTCATTAGGCAAACTAATTGTCACAATGCACTTTACCATCACCTCACAAGGTGTTCACAATTCCTACGCTTCAAGCATACACAATTCAGATACCATACACAATGCACAATCCAATTCACACATTCCATAATACCATTCACAATACACTCCAGCATACACAATTCAGATACCATACACAATACACCATCCAATTCACACATTCCACAATACCATTCACAATACACTCCACCATGCCATTCGTGTCATATACCGTACAACACAAATGCGTTACTCATTACACACATACCATACTCATTGTACTACATACTTGATACTACTAGCACTACCTTGTGCCAACAGAATACAGTTACAATACGTACATACTATGCAATGCTATACCGAAGCAATGCAAAAGCAAAATGGCTCTACCCCCCTTAAAAGGGGTACGCCCCATACCCTCCGTACTATACGGATACTAGACATCTAGTCTACAAATAGATTTGGGTACTTCGCCTTCATGGCGTCTTCTAATTCCCAAGTCGCTTCCTCAACATCGTGGTTAGACCACAAGACCTTCACCATTCATACAGATTTATGGAGAGTGTCTCTGGTCTTCGTATCAAGGATTCACAGTGGAGTCTCGACATATCTCATCTTCGGCTCTAGGGATAGCTGTTCGAGTTCTAATATATGAGAGGGATCGGCTAAGTATTTCTTGAGTTGTGATACATGAAAGACATCATGAAAACGCCCCAATTCTTCAGGAAATGCTAGCCTATAAGCTACGGCTCCAATCCTCTCGGTAATCGTGTACAGGCCTACAAATTTCGGGCTCAGCTTGCCCTTCTGGCCAAATCGAAAGACGCCCTTCATAGGTGAAACACGCAAGAACACTTGGTCGCCCACGGCGAACTCAAGGTCGCGTTGTCGCACATCTGTATAGGATTTCTGTCTATCTTGGGCTGCTTTCATGTTCGCTCGGATTTGTTGCACTTCCGCTTGTACTTGTTCTAAATACTCCGGTCCTATGATGACCGCTTCACTTGACTCATCCCAACACAACGGGGTACGGCAAGGTCTACCATACAAAGCTTGGAAAGGCGACATCTTAATCGAAGCATGATAGCTATTGTTATATGAAAACTCAATAAGATGAAGCTTATCAATCCAGCTCCCCTGAAAGTTTAAGGCACATGCCCTAAGCATATCCTCTAGTGTCTGGATGGTCCTTTCTGTCTGACTGTCAGTCTGTGGATGGAAGGTGGTGCTAAGCTTCAACTCAGTACCAAGCGCTTCCCGTGTTGCTCTCCAGTATCTCGAAAGAAATCTGGTGTCGCAGTCAGATACTATGGTTTTCGGGACTCCGTGGTGTCGGATGATCTCCTTGTCGAATATCTCCGCGAGCTTCGCCACCTTCCAGGTGTCCTTCATCGGTATGAATCGGGCAACCTTGGTGAGACGATCGACTACTACCCAGATCATGTTGAGTCCTCCCCTAGTAGGTGAGAGTCCAACAACAAAATCCATGTAGATATCGTGGAATTTCCACTCCGAAATGGGCATAGATTGCACCATTCCTCCCGGTCTTCGGTGCTCGAACTTCACCTTCTGGCATGTGAGACACCTCAGAACATATTCAGTCACGTCGGATTTCATTCCTGACCACCAGAAGTACCTCTTCATGTCTTTGTACATCTTAGAGGCTCCCGGATGGACATGCAATGTGGAACAGTGTGACTCTCACAGAATGCGATCCCTTAGCTCAGCATTGCTTCGGGGGACGCATAAACCATCTTCATACAATTTGAAGTCGTACTTTCGGCTCTCGAAGGTACCTTCTATGATCTTCTGTCTGATCTTTGTGAAGTAAGGGTCTCTCAACTGAGCGTCTCGCACCTCGTCAACCAAGCTAAAAGAAGCGAGTAGCGAATGGAGCGAGTGTGCTCGACGACTTAGGGCGTCGGCTACAACGTTTGCCTTTCTCTCTTTGTACTAGAGGTTGATGTCGTAATGTGAGAGGAACTTCATCCACCTCCTCTGTCTTAGATTCAGTTCTTTCTGTGTTAATACATACTGCAAACTTTTATGGTCAGAGTAGATGGTGATGCTTACCCCATAGAGATAGTGTCGACATATCTTCAAGGCTAAGACAATGGCCCCTAACTCTAGATCGTGTGTCGGGTAATTCTCCTCATGCTTTTTCAGCTGGCGGGAGGCGTAAGCTACTACCTTGCCATGCTGCATGAGTACGCATCCCATGCCCTTGCCCGATGCATCACAATACACCTCAAATCTCTCTGTGCCCTCTGGAAGAGTGAGAATTGGCGTTGAGGTCAATGAGTCTTTTAGGCTCTGGAAGGATACCTCGCACTCGCCTGTCCACACAAACAGTGCATCTTTCTTCATCAATGATGTCATGGGCTTGGCGACTTTCGAGAAGTCCTTTACAAACCTCCGGTAATAACCGGATAAACCAAGAAAGCTCCGGATGTCAGTAACAGTCTTAGGTCTAGGCCATGATCGTACTGCTTCGATTTTGGATGGATCTACTGAAATACCCGCGCTCGAGATGACATGATCGAGGAAAGATACCTGATCTAGCCAAAACTTGCATTTGGAGAATTTCGCATACAGCTGATTCTCGCGCAGTGTCTCAAGTACTCTTCTCAAATTGTTTTCATGCTCTTCTATCGACTTCGAATACACAAGAATGTCGTCGATGAATACTACTACTGAAGTGTCCAGCTGATCACTGAATAACCGATTCATTAAGTCCATGAATTTGGCTGGTGCGTTAGACAAACCGAATGGCATCACCGTGAATTCGTAGTGGCCATATCTTATTTGGAATGCTGTTTTCTCGATATCTTGCTCTTTGATAGCAATCTGGTCATATCTGGATCGGAGATCAATCTTAGAAAAGACCGAAGCTCCCTTCAACTGATCGAATAGGTCGTTGATGCATGCCAATGGATACTTGTTCTTTACAGTGACTGCATTCAATTCACGGTAGTCGATGCAGAGGCGGAGACTACCGTCCTTCTTGTTCACGAAGAGGACCGGTGCTCCCCAGGGTGATACGCTCGGGCGTATAAACCCTTTGTCGAGTAAATCACGTAGTTGCTCTTTAAGCTCTGTCATTTCTGCAGGTGCCATACGGTATGGTGCCCTACCAATGGGACCAGTACCAGGTACAACGTCGATTTAGAACTCTACTACTCTCTGTGGTGGCATACCAGGCAGCTCTTTCGGGAATACATCAGGGAATTCTAAGACTACTATTACATCATTACTGAATTCTGGATCTCTCTCCAGATCTTGCACATGGCATAAATACACATCATGTCCTTTTCTAAGCTCCTGGTACATTGTCATAGCAGAGATGACCGTAGTTGAAGGCTCTTTTGGTCTTTGGCGGTATGAAACAGTGACCCCAGACGGACTCTTGAGCAGCAATCGTTGCTCGGCGCAGAAGGTTCGCCCCTTGTGCCGCTCCAACCAGTTCATTCCGATTATTATGTCGAATCCCAACCCATTGAATTCAATGAAGGAGATGGGAAACTCTTCGCCTTTGATTCGAATCGTGGCGGTGTGGTAGTACTTAGTACACTTTACTTGCTCCATCGACGGGAGAGTAACCAAGAAGTTTGGTAGCTCATCTGCGTCTAGCCTCAACCTCTTCGCAAAAGATGGCGATGCAAAGGTGTGAGAGGCACCGGAGTCAAATAGTACTGAGGCTTCAATGCCGTTTATTGGGAATGTCCCCATTAGAATGGTGCCGCTTTTGTCGGCTTGTGCTTCGGTGAGGATACTCAGGTTACCTTCGGTACCGAGTCCACAACCTATTGATTCATAAGATTTATAAGAATTGGTGGTATCACGAATGTGGAATTTAAAAACCAACACTGCTTTTATTGAATAAACCAACCATCATACATACTGTGTCTCTAATACATGTTACTACTGGGTTACATGCTACTACAAGATTAATACTTTCTAAAGGTAAGGTTCAGGCGTCCTGGTTTCATGTGTGTGGCATTGATTATTGCCGGTGGTGTCGTGTTCAGCTTGATCTTTTTGATCCCGTGATACAGCAACCTTGATTTTCCACCCATGATTAGAACATCTCCTGATCTCAATACCAGTTTCTCTGCGAGGTCCACACGCTTCTGCTCGCTATACACGAATACGACGTCATCACCAATGGACCAAGACACTACAGGCACTCCTTGTTCAAGGGATTCTATCGTCTCGTCCTTATCTTGGTGTAAGCCAAGTCGTATACAGAGGTCTGCTTCAAGTACAGGGATTGGTTCATCTTCACATTGTCGTGCAATTTCTATAGTTTGAGTGACAAGCGTTTGGTACTCAGTGGGTAGTGATGAAGGTGTTGCTCTGTCTCCTGCTCGCGTCATTTGGAATGTCTTGGTATAAGGGTTCTAATCCTTTCTTACGCACATCATCTTCAGCTTCATTATTGCTCCACCGGGGAATTCGGGTGTATAAAATCCTCCTCGACCCATCCTAGCTCGTTGCATCGTCGGATGATTGAAACTTGTGCTTCAGGTGTCAGGTATCCTTTTAATAAGATCATACCTGGGCTGATGACCTGACACTACTCGTTGGTGAAGTGGTGAGTGGTGGTATGGGCCTCTTCATGAAGTGGGTCCGAAGGTATTGGGTAACAAATATGGAATTTCCCTAAGGTGGTAAATTTCATCTAGTGTGAGTTCTAGTCTTACTAGTTCATTTCATGCTCAATACATACTTCAATTTTACTTACTCATGCTCGACTTCATACTTCTTGTACTTACGCATTCATGCATTCATTCATACAGGTATCTCAATACTCTAGACATGCTTCTCAAGGATTAAAGGTTATGGTTATTACCTAGTCCAGACTTAGTCCCGGTCCCGTCACGGTCAATGATGTGCAAGGCCGGCTGTCTCTGCGGTGCGCCCTTCTGCAGACCTCGGGACCCCTGTCCCTGTGAGGTATGCTGGGCATGAGCATCGCCAGATGCAACCTCCTTGCCTTCATGCTGCTTGTAGCCCTGATAGTTGCCCTTGGGCTTTGAGTTTTCTGGGCATGCATTAGCACGGTGCCCCAGCTTTTGGTAGTTTTAGCAGCGGATCTCCCTTCCTTGGCAATCGGTGCCGGGATGATCCTTGTTGCAGTTTCGACATACATAACTGCGACCATCATTTTGGCTCTTGCCATGGCCAAATCCAGAACCTATAGCTTCCAAGTTAGCGAGGTTCGGTATACTTACAATACTCCATATACATACTAATTCACAAGTGTACTAATTCCATTTCGGGTTCTTACCCTTATAGGGCTGAGACCTTAGTGGCTTCGCTGCCACTAGTGTAGTGTAGGCAAGCTGTAACGGATCAGCTGCCTTGCCCTTCTTAGCATGGGCACTGTCGTCTCCAGAGGTGTTCTTCTGGTTTTGGTGGGAGTACTTCCCTTTCTTCTACTTCCAAGGTTTGTTCTGATTTTGTTCCTCGGAGCTGTTACCCTTGCTGCCCACCTTGCGCTTCCGCGGTTGCTCCTCATATCTCAGCTGACAGGTGATCTCAACTCGAGATGCAGCATGGTAACACTCCTGAATTATCCGGGCATTAGGTTACACATTTACATACGGGAATACTAATTCGCATTACACATGGCTTTTAAGGGTTCAACGTTGTTTACCTGAAGGGAGGTAAACCGTGCGAATCCCATGCCATAGCGGAGTCAATGGCACAATCCGCCGTAGAAGCGGTCGACCAAGACTTGGCCGGTATACCTAAGGTTGGGTAGAAGTCTGAGAAGAGCGGTAAAGGTGCGGTAATACTCATCAACCGTCACCTTTTCCGTCATCTCAGGGTATTGAGCTCAAGCTGTTTCTTGGTCTTGACATGCTCGGGATAGTATTTAGATCGGAGGAGAGAGGTGAATGCTTCCCAACCGAATGCGGGGTCGGCTACGTGCTTGGCCTTAACGAGCTTCCACCAATCCATAGCCACGTCCTTGAGGTAATACGCAGCTATCCTCACTCGAAATCCAGCGGGAGTCTCAAGTGTCTCGAACGCCGTCTCCATCTTGGAGATATAGGCCTCGAGCTTGGCGGGGTCGCTCTCGCCTCTAAAGTATGGAGGTCGAAGGTCGGTGACTGCCTTTACCCAATTGGATTCACAGGATGAGGTGGGTCGGGTTGTTGTTGTTGTTGATGGTTTTGCTGCGTCTGTTGTAAAATGGTGATTACTTGTGGTAGCATTTGTGCTACGGTGGCGGCGACGATTTCAGCTATCGTCTGCGCCCCCGGTCCATCATTGGCCCCTCCTCTGGTTCGGCCTGAACCTCTTCTTGACATCTGAACAAGTGTGGATTACATTAGATACTGTGAAACTATGACCACATGGTCTTGATTCAAACAATTGTATCGTCTTTGCAGACATCAAGGGTATCCGTTATCATTAACGATTATTCCTAGTTAGGTTTCTAGTTCTCCGTTGCAGAACGGTTTATAACCTAACTCGGTAATCACTACACTCGGTATTCTAATCATCAGAGCGAGACTTCGCTCTGATACCACTTTTTGGAACACCCCAACCGCTAATCCTTCCATTATCCTCTAACCGTTCCCATAATTACCTTACACACAGCGGAATACTTACTTACTCACGGCGGGTGATACAACGCCGTTAGCCATCCAAGACTAACAAGGCTACTACTACTTACGGTAACGACCTGACGATTAGAATATAACAAATACATATTACTTACCTTACAATGCCAAATACTTACTTACACTTTGATTACAGAGTAGCCAAATTATATGAATTACATTCCAAGACTATTCCCAAAAATTAAGAGTTTGTACATCCACTCCTTTCTATCTAATCATCATTTATTATCCAAAAAGGAGTACCACATGGTACACCGGCTACTCAAAAAGGCCATAGCCGTGTACAACTCGGTACACCATTCCAATCTACTACCTATCTAAAAAAGAATTCATTCCGGTCCTTTCTCGACCATCACGCCTCGGGGGTACCTGTAAGATAAAAATAGTGCCCCAAGGGGCTCAGCTTACGCTGCATATGATAACCACATACCCCGCGTACTAGCGAGGGTACGTCAACTATTGGGTCGAATACATGCGGTTCGTTTCATTCATACATACATACATGCTCATACCCAATACAATACAATACATGCGTTTCACAACATACATACGTTCAAGCATACAGGGAAGACATTACGAGTCGACCATTCATACTTACCGAATACTCACCGCAATACGGAGATACACTTCTCCAATTCGTACATAAGGCTTGTTAGCTTCTTTACACACCCGGGTTAATCGGGTGTACAATACTCTTTTACTCAAGGTCAATGACTTACACTAGTCAAGACCAATACACATACAATACTTTACTTCTTACTTACTTTACTCAAGTCAAGTCGGTATGACCTCCGGGCAGGGATTACTACATCCCACCACCGGGCTTTAGGGTGGCCCACTAATCCAGGATGCTACCCATTCAAGGAAATTGGTCCATGGAAGAGATTATAGCCAGGATTCGGATCCAACCTCTTGTGTTTCCTTATCCTCACGCGTGGCCGAAACTATATCGGACTTCTACTCATTCCATTTTACTCATTACTCATGTTAGGAGTTAGATGGTTAGGAATTAGTAGAAGTCATTACTTCCTTACCATACATCAATACACTACACAAGTACTCATCATATACACATACACTTCATTCTCATTCATTCATTTCATGAATTATACAAACTAAATGTTCAAGAGCATATAGCAAGAACAATTTGGTTCAAACACGATTAAGTGCAATATAAGTCCAATTCGTGCCTTTATCTTTTTGAGTGATCATATAAGCAGACATATCGGGGTAACCAAGTTAGGATACAGGGCATGAAGAAATCATATTGTTCACCGTCGTACTCATACTACCGGGTTCCTTCGATGTTCAACTATTTGATCCTATAAATTCATGAAGTTGAATGATCAATGATCTATTATTGACCCAACTTATTCCTTCATTAATACTTCCAATGTATACTTACCACTTCTTTACATTCATAATTGATTATGGAAACCATCCTTTTCTTATTACTTCTTAAACTTGCTTCCTTACTCATGTGCATACTTTCTTATCTTTACTACTTCGTTAATGGCGTACTACTACATATATATGTATATATGTGTATAAGCACACATACATATATACATATGATTACTGTAATCATATAATAAAATTATTTTTTTGTTTTGACTCGACCGACCTTACCCAGGGTCGGACCTAAGGTCGGTCGAAGTCAGTAAGTTTCGTTACGGCAAAATTCCAGGCTCGACCGACCTTGTAAGTCCGGTCCCAAGGTCGGTCTATTCCAGTGAGTTACATATGTGAAATTTCAGGCCCGACCGACCTTGCAAGTCCGGTCCCAAGGTCGGTCCATTCCAGTGTGTTCTGGGTTCGAGTTTCTGTACTCGACCGACCTTGCCCAAGTTCGGTCCATTCCAGTAGACTTCTGGCCTTCACAAATTACGACTCGACCTACCTTGCAAGTTCGGTCCCCAAGGTCGGTCAAAGTCTGAAGACTTCCCGTCTTTGTATTTTAAGGCTCGACCGACCTTGTAAGTTCGGTCCCAAGGTCGGTCCGGCCTAGTACTTTAGTTTTAAAACCTGTTTTTAGTTCTTTACTTTCCCATTGCTTCACCAATCTTTACCCATACATTCTCTACATGTCTACCACTTAATTTAATGCTCTAAATCACCTTAACTCATCCACCAAACTTACTACTCAACCTCTACATCCACTTACACAATTTTTCCTCACTACATTTCAACACTTACATCAGTTTTTACTCCTCTTTTGTTACAGATATTTAAACTCTCTTCCACCTCTCAATACTTCCTCAACTAATGTTTCTCCGAGCATTCAAAATGCATTACTTTACATCCTAGTTCTTCTCATTACTTAAATCCTTTTCAAATCTGTTTTCAAAGTATTAAACTACCCTCATTACACTCTGTAAATACACCTAGTTGTTGTCTAGGTTATTCCCTCATCTTTCACACTTAAGTCCTCTCATTCCTAGGTAAAATTTGACGTAGTATCCCCTATAATCTTCACTTTGCCCACACAATGTTTGTTGACCATTTACCACTCACAAAACCTGTTTATTCAAGGACATTAATACTTCACATTTCACTTCATTACAACACAATAAATTCCTGCACATACACATCCCCTGCCCAATGTTTTCCCAAGCTTTTAAACATCATTTAAAACTTCAAAATTGTTACATTACCTTTCCTCATTATACTACAACATACCTATTACTTATTACCATATACCTTACTAATTTTTACTACACAAAAACTGTAACAATACTAGGCACAAAAGTAGTTCAAGGTAAGAGCATTTACCTTGTTCTTTCTAATTTTTCTTTCTTCCTTTCCCTTCTCTTCCTTTCTTCTCCCTTGTTCTCGGTTTCAAATGGAGTTTACACTCCAATGCTACAACCCGTACCAATACACAATACCATTTCGATACTACCCTTAATTAACCTAAAGCTTAAAGCATATTTTTAAGGTTTAAGAAAAGCTATTACCTTCCAACCAATGAGTGATGTCCTTCGTTAGCAAGAGAGTAAGATTCCTAGCCCAATGAAGAACCCAAAATCGGCAGGAGCATAAGGAACAAAGAGTTCAAAATCTGAACATTCTTATAATGCAAACAAGGGCTAGAAAGAGTGGATTTTCGAATTTCTTTTACCTCAAAACATCAAGGTGGAGGAGGAGCTTATAATGGTGGACTCAAATCTTCAAATGGATTCCACCCATGAAAACAAAATTGGAGCTTTTGGATTTTTGAAAGTAGGAAGATGTTCTCCTTTGCAAGGGGATTCCAATGGTATGGTTTTTATAATTTTTGGACAAGGTTTGAGTGTTGAACAAGAGGAGAGAAGAGGGGTTTTGTGTGAGGTTTCTCAAATCTCCATGGCTGTCGCCCAAGGAGGAAGAAGAGAATAGAGAGGGAGGGGAACCGTGAGATAGTGAGGGGGAGTGAGGAGAGAGAGTCACCTTTTTGCTTTTACTTATTTTGCTTGTCTATTAGCACATAAGAAAGATATAAAGAGGGTGAGAGAGAGGGCTGGCCGGCTCCCCTATACACACACAGCTGATTTTGATTTTTATTTGCACAAGTGGACACATTAACTTTGCCTATTTGCATTCTCACCCCACAACTTCCCGGTTGTTACAGTTTTTACTAACCGGAACCCGTTTTCCGGAATTTTCTTGTTTCATTAATTTTATTGGTTCCCAACCTTTATTAATGTTTATTAATGACTATTTGGTTGACCAAAATCATTACGAGTCTATTTGGCTCGCCTAAAGTCGCGTTTTCCTGGTTTCCTCGAAAAATGCACTTTAAGGTTCGTTTATGCTTTTAACCCATTTTAAAGGTCCATTTTCTTCGGGATGTGTTCCCTCATGTTTATTTAAATGTAATTAAGCCTTTAAAATTATAATTGTCCTAATTAATCACTATTTTTAATTACGGGGTATTTCACTTGAGGAGTGTGTATAAAGGGGATGAGTGTGATGCAAAATGATGCTTTAGGGGTGGTTATCTTGTTGTGCAAGAACACTTTGGTTGGTGGAAGTCTTAGGAAAAATTACAAGCTACAAGTGTACTGAAAAATGTTCTAAGTGTTAAGGGTTTAGTAAAATTTTTAGTAAATGTTTAAAGAGTTTGTGGGATGATTAGAAAGGGTTTTAGTGTGCCAAAAAGATGTTAAAACATGAGGGAAAACATGTAGAATGCTTAGGAAACGATTGGGGTGAATTTGGAGTGAAATAAGCACTTAAAAACAAGTTTCTGGTTTCGACCTACCTTAGGACCGACCTTGTCAAGGTAGGTCGGGCCCAGAATACCATCCAGGAAACTTTCTGACTTCGACCTACCTTGCGACCTACCTTGCAAGGTAGGTCAGACCTTAAAAAAATTTAAATTTTAAGAATGTTAAGTGGTATTAGTGGTATGCCATTAAGAGGGTATTGATGATTAGAAAGATAATTAGATAAGGACTTAAGAGATCAAGTTAAGTAAGATGATTTAAATGTTAAGGTTAAAAATGACATGTAATGATGGGGATTGGTAGGTAATGATGTTATAAGGTTGTTTAAGACATGTTAGGTGAGTTATAATGACAATTAAGTGGGTGAAAGGTTGTAGTAAAATGTGAAAGTAAAACAAGTTAGAAATGTGAAGTTATTTAACTAGTTAATGGGATTAACTATGGCACACTAGTCGTTAAATAGTCGTATTATTCCGATGTTAATGGAAATAGTTGTAATGATACCAGTTGTTCGAGAATTATTCGAGGAACATAAGAGGACACAATAGAGTGGACCTTGGTGACAGGTATGGTTTTCTTGCAACCTGTGTTATACCGGATTACACCAGCTTGTATGCCAACTTATTTTTCAGTGTGTTTGCCACCTTGCAAGAATAAGCATGAAACGAGTTTATAGTAATTCATTTATGTGGCATACTTAGTTCCGATACCGTTTAACCTTGAAAGTGTTATACCATAGCTAACCAAATCTAGGATCACATAAGAGATCGGTATTCGGATTTAATGACCCAAACCATGGGAACGTTCTGACCACGGCTATGCGTGAGTTAGTTGTGTGTTGTTTGTGCGTGTAAGTATGTTTACCTCACTTGTGTGTTTAACTCTGTTGTAACACCATATGGTGTGTAGATGTGATAGGTTCCATAATGGAGCTCTTACTATATATATATATATATTATGGGGGTGAGGAATCCAGTCGTTCCGGTCGCGCATGTTGTTTGGGAGTTGATGTTTACAGTTGTTAACTCCCTCTCTGTTTATGGTTGTTTTCCTTCTAGGTCTTCAACCACCCTCAAGCTTAACCAAGGCTATTTATCTGACTCACGTCGGACTAGAGGGATATGTGTATAGTGTGAACGGTTCTATATTAAGACCGAAATATCTAAGTAAGTGTGTGTGGTGTGTTCTGAACTATGTTATATCCTACACATCTTAAGTAAGTATATGTTCTCTGAGTAGAACAATAAATTATTATGTAATGAGCTTAACATGGGAATAGAGAGATTCCCTAGGCTCCAAAGAGGTAACTAACTCTCATCTAGGGTACGAGCCCTCACGTGACTCCCCCCGAGTTTTGTTATATGTACGTTAATTTGTGATATATATGTTGTTATGTTGAGTATGTTGATCACTGGTATCAACCCCCACGTTATAATATGAAGAGTTAAGTATGACCCGATTAAATGGGCAAGTGTCATCAAATAAGGGGTTAGCTACACTACTGTAGAAACCCTAGAGGATTAAAGAACGCAATAATGTGATCTAACAAGTGTTGATGTGTTGATTGAGTTGTTTGGATCCTATTGTTTGGATGTGTGTTATGTGTTTATAGTTTCCATGCATGATTTAAATATAATCAACCACATGCTTAGACGACAATTAGTTGTGTGTGGCACGGTAGCATGCGGGCTGCACGATTACCATACCAGCAAAGGTGCTGAGCTCCTTGGGGGCCACCGTTTTTTTTCTTTTCAGGTACAAGGAGCTGGGAGCAGTTCAAGAGTAAGACGAGGTGATAGTTTGTACATGGGTAGTTATTTAATTACGTATGTATTATAGGTGTAGTAAGGCCGAAACTGTTATCGGCATTTGTTTGCAAATACTCGGTACAGTTGGAATATAAATGTATAGTGTTTGTTGGAAATGGAAAGAGACTGTAATGTGTAGTTGCTCGAGAATCTAGTCCATCAGACCGATACATTGTATAAGTATTAGCCTTCTTAGCCACGTGGGTGGTTAACGGCGTGTAACTTCAATGAATAAAGTAAATGATGAGTTATGTTTTCCGCTACAAATGATTGTTAAGTGTAATGTTGTGGTTGGGGTGTTACATGAAGAAAATGAGTCAGAATCAAGAGAATATGCTCTTATACAATATGTGAAAAGTGTGAAGTCAATGTGTTGAAAAAAGTATAATGGAGATAAGTTTTATTGATTGATAGATAGAGCAAAGAGTTGATAGAGGAGGAGAAAAGAGAGCTCGAAGATACAAAGACGGAAATTCTTAACTCACTACAAAAGAAGAAACAACCTCCTATATGGGAGAAAGAACTGATAGATGTACATGCACAGCTGGACTAAAGACAAAACAGAATAACAGAAACTAGTAACCAAATTACAAAAAGAAGCAGCAGAGACAAACACAGGCAAGCTTGATAATGAAGGACCATCTGCAAAAGTAACTAGTGAAGATTCGGCAACAGGGGAAATCAAGATAATACTGCTAAGGGTCATGTTAGATGGCATTGACATGGATGATAGAATTACTAAACATAAATTTGTTGAGCAGAAATTGAAGGAAGAAGGAGACACAAAGAAACAAATTGAGGATGGAGAAGGAAGTGGACCAATCAATCTTGGGCCTCACGAAAAGATGGGCCTGAATAAGGAACAAACATGGCAGGAAGATCTGAACCCAGGTGGCATAATAGAGGATCACATGAGCGTTGTTGAGCAAGTAACTCATGAGGGGCTGAACTCAAGGGCAAGCTTAAAGGATCACTTGAATATTAAGGCCCCGTTCAGTAATATGATTAATGCTTCTCTAGAGATGAATTGGAGATGAATCTCCTTCTTTTTTCATTTTTGGTCGAAGCTGAATGATAGATTAACTTGAGGAGATGAGCTGGTGTGTAGACGCGGCAATACTCGCGTTTCAATAAATTCATCTGGAAGGGGGAAATTTATGAAAGAATTTGGTCCTAATTACCCCTGTCCAACTCAGCTCCTTTCTATAAGTGGTGAATTGCTGAAGGGAAATAACGAGAGAAGTGAGCATTGGAGATCGGTGACAAAAGACCACTTTTAAGGGTAGTGTGGTTATTTACTCATCTCACATATCCAGAACCCCCATGTCGAAAGCGAACGGGTCTGTTTCTAATGAACTTGGGCTGATGACATTAATCCACCCAGATCAACCTCATATAAAATGGGCAGCCAAAATGAACGGGGCCTAAAAGTAGTAGAGAAGTAGAAACAGAGAAAAACAGCAGCCGCTCAAAAATAATCATGACTAGAGAGAGCAGCTTAAACTTCCCGATGGAGTTACAATAACGGCATCTCACCAGAAGAAGAAGCTGAGATATAAGTAGATCTTACCATGTATCTAAAGTGTGGAATTTCTAAACCGTAGATAAATCGAATAACCGGTACACCAACATCATCCTCATGTGATCAAGCACAATATCAATAATGGGTGGAAACAGAACTGGACAAGATGGAAATAATGAAGATAGCAGTAATAAATGTAATAAGCTTGAAAGAGTGGGGAAAGAAACGATGTTGAAGAAGGTGATCCAAAGTCAAAGAATAGGGATGATAGCACTACTAGAAACTCAATGCAGTAAGGAAGTCGGGGAAAAGAGCAGACAAGTGAGGGAGAAAGTTAAAATGTGAAGAAGGAGTAGGTGCCGGTGGTAGGAAGATCTAGTGGCATACTAGTTTTGTGGGGAACAGAGAAAACAAAAGTCATAAACACAATATAAGGTGCACGCTGGATAGCAATGCAAGTGGAACTCATCAATGAGGAGTTTGCAAGAACGATTGTTTATGGCTGGATAATTCCTCAAACCAATACTCAACTACACCATTTTGCGAGGCGACCCCTTCTATAACTACTACGACTACTTTGTTGATTATTTGCATTTTTATGGTTTTAGTCCACATGTGGGTAAAGTAAGATGAAGGTAAAGGAGAACATCATAACCGTAGAAGGGCTTAACAGCCTAACCTTTGTAATTGGGAATACACAAGTCAGCGAGAAGCTAGACTCGGTTAAGGCAAGAAGACGTTGTGAAACCACGAGAATTTTTCTGTCAAACTCAGATTTAGTTCAAACCCTTTCTTTCAAAAACCAAATTTTCTTTCAAACCCATATTTATTTCTAACCTTCTTTTAAACCAAATCAGAGGACCTACACCGGCCTCAGCGCCACACGGTAGGTAAGTTACACCCAGTTCACTTTTGAACAACCGGACGGAAATCGGATAACCCGAGGGTAGGAACCCAAGGGAATGGATTGAGTTCATAATAGTACAACAGTGGATAGACTTCCCCTTGATTATGTTTGGGAAGCACGGAATGCATATTATCATATGATGATATAAGGGAGTTGACAATAGAATACTTACCTAGGCGTGTGACGGACACTACGAGTTTACAAAAATGAAATATGGGACGACCGCACTCCGATAGGAGCTTGTGGGCCTGACAGACTCATTCATAAGTTAGTCGGGTAAGTAGCAATGTATCAGTAGGGTACCCTATATATGTATACGAGTAGAGTCAGGAACACGGGAAGTAGTCGACTCCATTCTACGGTCAGTAGTAAAAGTAAAAAAAAGAGCAACGGATTACCACGAATGGTGGAAGTAAAAGAGCCCAGTTAAGTCAACGAGACTAAAGGAATTAGTGAATCCATTTCAAGGAAATGTTCATGAGTCAAGAAGTGCGAGGTGCACTGACTTGTAAGTAAAGGCATCATATATGTCTCAAGTGTCACGAGGGATAAAACATGATAGCTGGAACGAATACCCAGCCTTTACATGGTAAGGCAGATGGCTAATATGGACACATTAATGTGCAATGAACGGGATGAAACTCCTGGAATGATCACCTAGACTACCTGGGAATATCGATCTTCGTAGAAGAGGATAGTAAACCCAGCTAAGAATGCAAAGCGATGTACTTAACTAAACGTACCCACGAGTACAAGCCAGATGTAATGGCGTAACTTAGCAACACCTAGGAGCAATCCTTGAGGGGTGTTTGGATCAACAACTGTTGAACGAAATAACGTGACAGAAACGCAAGGGTAGAAACTAACACTCAATAAACATAAGTCGTCAGGAGGCAGACTGACATTCCTAGGGGCATCCTATGAAAGGAAGCCTGATGCAACGACCTTGTCATAGAGCCCAATACAACCTCCAAACCATGTGATGGCGTATGAAGAAGTAAAATTTGTGTGAACAGCCTATAACGAGCACAGCTCAAGGCAAAGAGGCATATAAGCCACAAAGTAAATGTGTTACGTAAATTTAGTTGATTATGGAAGTTTATGTTGTACAAGTGAATAGAGCGGAGAACGAACCACTTCTTTAAGAGTGGGGATACCTGTCGATATTGTGTGACCACAGGAGCGGTTGTTATGGGAACCAAGTTCAAGAAATATGTTAGGGATTGACCATGTTGTTATTGCTGGAGAACAGTTAGTTTAGTAGCATGTGTGTATAATGTGAAGCACCAAGTGAGCAACGCTCAAGGAGCATAAAGACTAAAAAAAATAGTGAATTCAGTAGTCATCCAAAGGAATGACGAACAATAATGCGAATGATGGAAGTACATGTGCGGAAGCTAATATGATAGTGGAAGCCATGTAAGTTAGTGTTGTACAAGAGGTAAGAACACGGTGCGCAGCAAGTGACCAATACATGTGAATAAATCACACAATAATATGGAGTTGATGAATAAAGATGGTAAACAGACCGGGCAACAAGGAAACAATGTTCATTCCTATTGCAATCGCATAAGAGATTTACTGCCAAGAGTTTACGCCTCTGTACTCTGTATGACTAAGTGTTTTGGTATTGCACTTGCATAGTAATGATTGAGTGAGATAGTTAGGAATTTGGGAAAATGTTAATTGTGATAGGAGTAGAAAGAGGCTTATTACGCTATAAGGACCGAGGCATAGGAAATGCAAGGTCGTACCAATGAAAGGATACTTGTACATGACCAAGTGTGGAGGCATGACTAGGAATAAGGGACTATAATAGCACTAAATACCAAATATCTATATGGAATATACCTCAAGTGTGGGAAGTAACCGAGAGAGCACTACACATTAGGTAGTAGCTCAACCTCAACCGACAGTAAGTCGGAAGAAATCAAGTTAATCATTGTGAAATACATAGCAGTATACACAACAAATTATTGTGGAAGTGGATAGAAAGTTTGGAACTCACCAAATTCGCTCACGGTAAGAGATACCACGCATCGGTTGAGAAAACATTATTACCAAGATAAAGGTGATAAATGGGAGATGTATAATACGGTAAGAATAACAAATGGGGCAAACTAAGCTCTAAAGTTATCAGGACGCGCAGTAGAAGCTAGTGGACCCATGATTCAAATGTCGAATATGCATAGTGAATATGAGTAAATGGCTAATTATTAACGCCTAGATGCCTCACAGGCCAGAACCGAAACCGGTTATGTGCTAAACAAACTCCAGTGAGAATTCCTGGTTTAGGGACTAAACCGCCAATATGGTTAAGATCCTCTAACTAGAGCGCATTGTATAACAGACCGCGTGGAAGTTAAAACACTTCACGGCGGGAGAACATTTTAAACCAATGTTTAGTGATTGATTATGTGGGCGTAATCCCTTTTAAGGGGGGTAGAGCCTAAAACCGCTTAGTGTGTTTTGACGTACAAGTGTGCGTGAACTATGGTGTGCATAGCACAAAATAATTTGTTTTGATGATTGGTGTGTATGTAATATGAACATATGCATTCATTCATGGTTTAATTATGGTAATTGCGCACAGAAGATGTGAAATACCATTGTGATAAGTGTATCCATTTTGTTAACTGTTGTGTGTGAGAGTACAAGTGTAAGGGAGTAAAGAAACTCCCGGGGAACTAAAACCCCGACAGTATATGTTCACATAATACTAATTGTAAAACCGTGTATTGTATTTTGATAAATATATATATACAGCATTGTGATTTATGAAGGGGTATGAAACCGACATAGAACCTAGTGAGAATTAAATTCCCTAGGTAACTTGATTAAAAGTGAATGGAGATAACTGATAGACGGAGTTCTATCCCTTGGAGATGTAATGATTATGATTAGAATGACTAAAAAGATAGAAAATTGGAAATGAGTGTATTATTTGATGCTTGAAAATGAAGTGGGAGGTGGAACTTGATTTACATGTGATCGAGGGAAGCTGAACACAAATTGGGGTGGAAGGATAGTTCGACACTGATGTTGATCACATCAGGGTTGGATGACTCTTGAATCTCCCTATCAGTGGTCACAAATAACCATGCTAAGAATAGATGCAATGAGAATAAATTGGACTTGGAGTTGTATAATGTTTTCAAAAGGATTTTCAATTGGTATTTCCAAAACATTCGAATAATATTTTGAATAAAGGATTCTCGTAAAGAATATTTATGTAGTACTTGCTCACGAGCTGAGGACGTATGAGCCTTTGTCTTCGGACCGGTGACATGATAAGTATATATGTTAAAAATTAAGTGATTATTTTCATCTCTCAAAGAAACGGGGACCAGAAGGTGTCCATTGCGACCAGGTTTTACGGGATCACAGTGTATATGTACTCGACATGGGACTCGAGGACTGTAACATCATGTAGTCTTAGGACCGAGCCCATGAAGAGATGGAAAAGGAATTTTCGAATGCTATACATGCTGATGAGTGTCCAAATGAGCATGTTTTAGGGGTGTATTTCATATGTTTAATCAACACTTTTAATGCTCATTTTTTCCACTCTAGCTTGTTTTCCTCTAGTTTTGTGTTTCATTGGTTTTTTACACATTTATTGTTAAACAGGATGAGTAACATAGCTAGGAGTAAAGTAGACGAAGAGAGGAACATGTGGGCGCAAACGGATCCAAAATCGGAGTTAAAACGAAGAAAATACAGCGTTTTGAAGTTAGCCTGACTCCGACCGACCTTAGGACCGACCTTGCAAGGTCGGTCGGGTCCAAATTTTGCCCAGATTTGGCGTTTTTGCAAGCTACTGGAATCAACCGACCTTAGGACAGACTTTGCACTTAAAAACGCGCCCAAAAATTGCTACTGACTCTGACCGACCCTAGGACCGACCATGCAAGGTAGGTCGGGTCGAAAATTAGCCTAGATCTGCGTTTTAAAACGGGGAATTTTGGGGAAAACTTCCCCATTCTTCATTCAGTTGAGTTCCGCCCCAAAAACAGAGAGGAAGGGCGATTCTAAAGGAGAAAAGAAGAGGAGAAGAGAAGAAGAAGAAGAGAAGAGAAGGGAGGAGAAGAGAAGAGAAGCTTACCTCCTTCCAAGCTCCATTAATGGCTACTTCTATCCCTTGCTCTTTTATTTTCTCTCCTATGGCTGTGTAGAATCATTTGTAGCTAGGGATTGGGGATTTTTTCCCAAAATCCCTAAACTACATTGTAGATTCTTGAACTCATTTATGGTTTTATTTTAGTCTTTGAGCTTAATTAAGATGATTATTGAGTGTTTATGACTTCTAAACTTGTTGCTCATGATTTGGGGATTTGTTAAGGGTTTTGCTCAATTTGTCTTCTATTTGTTAAATTGGTTGGTTTGGCCTACCGATTAGTTTAGCATTATTGTGGGATTCTATCAAAATGTTATTCAGAGATAGAAACCTAAACTGTTAGAGACTAAAACGGTGTACTCTGATTTCAATAATTTTGAGATTAGACTACATTGCAACCTTAGTGGAACTTGAGCTTAGTGCTATCGATTGACCCGGGGCTTAGATGAATGAGAAGTCTCGATTAAATTGCTTAGGATTAGTAGGCCTAGATTAGGTTGCTAATTAATTAAGCGTTCCCATTACTACCCAAAAACCCAAAACCCCTAATTTACATTTATGCACTTTTGTATATATCCTCTTGCACATTTACTAAGCTTATAATTAGCTTGACAGTTACGAAGTCCCTGTGGATACGACCTTGTTGTACTACAATGATTGGGTTCACTGCCCATAGTTAGCAAGATAGTTTCACCACTATTTTGCCCAACAAGTTTTTGGCTCCGTTGCCGGGGACTTCGGTCCAACTATCTGGTTTATTACATGGTTAGTTCTGTGCATAATTTTCATTTCCTTTATTTGCTCTTTTGTGTATAAATTTATGTTTTTTTTAGGAACCTATCTCTGATGGATGGTCATGATGATCAAGGAGAGGATTGTTACGGCTACACCTCTGGAGCAACCTACGACCAATACGTTGATTGTCAAGGGTGTGGATGCTTCCACATGAAGTGGAGCAGCAGACTAAGGAAAAAAACCTCGACATGAACCAACTGAAGCTCTATGCCAAATTAGTAGAGATGAACGCGATGATGGAAGGTCTACTAAAGCTTGCATCGCAGCAACCGGAGAGCGAAATGGTTCATAAAGTGGATCACCTTACTGAGGACTTGAGTTGCTCTCTATCACCTCCCCCGTTCAAACCTGAGCAAACGCCATTCAACTATCTGCTTGAGTTTGAAGGCAAGCCATCAGAGGACCACTTCCACCTTGACTTCATGGAGTCTCCTCCCTCTGAAGTCAACTACTGTTATTTACCCTCCTTCTCGGTGCTCCACCCAGAAGATGAGGATGGATACATCCTCAACCTTGAGGAGGAGGAGATTCCGCCTCCCTTCGAGCCATCAGAGGAGAGTGTTATAATCAACTTCAAGGAGCCATCTCCCTCTGAAGTTGATTTTCATCATGGCTCTTCCCATGAGCCTCACCAAGAAGTTGAGGACATTTACATCCTCGAATTTGAGGAGGAGGAGGAGCCATCAAACTTTGATCTTCACCTGGAGGATCAAGCCCTTCCCCACCTATGCATCAATGAAGTAGGGTGGAAACTCAAAGTTTACCCGCTAAGTGTGAAGGCCACTTTCCCCTTTGATCCCGAACCAGAGATAGAAGATTAAGTCCGCCCCGGAGTTCTCCCTGCACCGCTAAATGAAGTTAAGGATATCTTCATCCTTAAATTTGAAGAGGAGGCTCCACCAAAATTTGATCCTCGTACCAAGGATCACCCACCTCAACACTTCCACCTGAAGAACGATCGGTGGAGTTTACACTTTCACATCCTAAGTGTTGAGGCCACGTTTCCTTTTGATCCGGGTCGTTCTTCATTGCTAGATGATACCCGCCCAACCCACCCGTTGAAGCCGACTTCAACGTTCATATTCGATCCCGGATGACTTCACGGTGGTATGGTCTAGCCAAAGACCTTAAAGAAGGGCCGCTTACCGGGAGGCAACCCGGATTTCATTTCGTGCTTGTCTTTTAAATTGTGTTAGTTTAAATTTTGCATTGTTTTCAATAATGGGCTATTTTGGCATTCTTTGGACTTACCCTTTTATGCCCAATTGGTGGCGTTTGTGTTGTGAATATTTTGGAAACAGGTAAGCCCCTCTGACAAAGGGATGGAATTAGGAACACTTACAAAGGAACCTCTGGCGAAATTTTCCAAGAGGACCTTCATCTCCAACGATTGAAGGTAGCCCCTCAACGACCCCTCCCACTAGCAATTGTGCGGGCACCCTATCTTCCATCAGCATCATATCGGGGAGTACTCGTTTCACCCTTTAATATTTTCCCACAACGACTCCACTATTTTTATTTCCTGTTTTTGTTTTCGTTCTCCTTTGGTTTTGTTTTTGCTAACCCTTAACTCTAGTTGTAGTTTGGTTGCTTCTAGTGTTTTATGCGGGTGCAACTTCCAGTCCACACCGCAATCAAGCTACGCTACTTGAGGCTGAAGCTCAAGTGTGGGGGAGTCCTACAAACTGATAACAATAGCAATCTTAGGGGAGTACTAGTTCCTTTTAGTTTTCTTTCTCTCTTCTCTAATTTTGAATCTGCAAATCTGGGGATAGCTTATGTGCTATACTGTTTATGTCCCGTGTGATTTTCCTTTTGTCTGCTTCCCGCAAAGGTCTTCCGGAACCTTCCCCGGTTTTGATTGGTGAACAATGGGGACATTGTTCAATTTAAGTGTGGGGGAGTGACCTTTTCGGCTAATTGTGTGCTTAAATGCTTAATACTTCATGCTTATCTTGCGATTGTCCAAAATAAAAAACTTGGACCCTTGTGTTGTGAGTTGTTCTCATTAAGAACAAATACTATTATGAATTGTGGGATAAATGCTTAAATATTTCATTTTGATTGCTTTTGAGGAGCATTTTACATGCGGTGTGGCCAAGTGATCTTGTATAGTTGGATTTTTATTGCTTTGGGGTTCCTTCTATCTTCTTTCTTAGGGATTGCTAAGGGGTGCTTCTTTTTGAAAATCCATCAAGGGACTTGTGAGACACCATTGTTAACCAACAATGAGAGTTGAGTGTTCTTAAATGCAAAGGCTTGATGCCAAAATTATATCTTCTCATCTCTTATGAAAAAGTGAAACAAATGCATAAATCTATTTTTCCTTTTGTTTTCTTCTCAATGCCCATTCTTGAGAGAAGTTGGACATGGTAAAAGCTCTCCAAGTCACCTAATCTTTAGAACTTTGAAGCACTTCGGTTCATACCCCGAAACTCTAAATTTTGTTTTCCCTAAGCACACCCATGCCACCACTAAGAGATGGTTCACACTCCTCAAAGGTTTTAATCACTTTTTGCTTATTCTTTTATCCTACAATTCATGTTAGTGTTTGTTAGTCTTGAGCATTCCTTACTTGCATGGGTGCTTGGTTTTGCTTGAGCACAAGCAAAAAGGTAAGTGTGGGCGTGTGATGAGTGTCCAAATGAGCATGTTTTAGGGGTGTATTTCATATGTTTAATCAGCACTTTTCATGCTCATTTCTCCACTCTAGCTTGTTTTCCTCTAGTTTTGTGTTTCATTGGTGTTTTACACATTTATTGTTTAAACAGGAGGAGTAACATATCTAGGACTAAAGTAGACGAAGAGAGGAACGCGTGGGCGCAAACGGATCCAAAATCGGAGTTAAAACGAAAAAGATACAACGTTTTGAAGTTAGCCTGACTCCGACCGACCTTGCAAGGTCGGTCGGGTCCAAATTTTGCCCAGATTTGTGTTTTTGCAAGCTACTGGAATCGACCGACCTTAGGACCGACCTTTCAAGGTCGTTTGAACTTAAAAACGTGCCCGAAAATTGCTACTGACTCCGACTGACCCTAGGACCGACCTTGCAAGGTCGGTCGGGTCGAAAATTAGCCCAGATCTGCGTTTTAAAACGGAGAATTTTGGGGAAAACTTCCCCATTCTTCATTCAGTCGAGTTCCGCCCCAAAAACAGAGAGGAAGGGCGATTCTAAAGGAGAAAAGAAGAGGAGAAGAGAAGAAGAAGAAGAGAAGAGAAGGGAGGAGAAGAGAAGAGAAGCTCACCTCCTTCCAAGCTCCATTAATGGCTACTTCTATCCCTTGCTCTTTTATTTTCACTCCTATGGCTGTGTAGAATCATTTGTAGCTAGGGATTGGGGATTTTTTCCCAAAATCCCTAAACTTCATTGTAGATTCTTGAACTCATTTATGGTTTTATTTTAGTCTTTGAGCTTAATGAAGATGATTATTGAGTGTTTATGACTTCTAAACTTGTTGCTCATGATTTGGGGATTAGTTAAGGGTTTTGCTCAATTTGTCTTCTATGTGTTAAATTGGTTGGTTTGGCCTACCGATTAGTTTAGCATTATTGTGGGATTCTATCAAAATGTTATTCAGAGATAGAAACCTAAACTGTTAGAGACTAAAACGGTGTACTCTGATTTCGATAATTTTGAGATTAGACTACATTGCAACCTTAGTGGAACTTGAGCTTAGTGCTATCAATTGACCCGGGGCTTAGATGAATGAGAAGTCTCGATTAAATTGGTTAGGATTAGTAGGCCTAGATTAGGTTGCTAATTAATTAAGCGTTCCCATGGTCTAGCTATGAGTTCGAGGTTCGACAATCGGTAGTAAAGGGAGGACGGGTGCAAATATCCATCCCGGGCTACACCTATCTGAGATAGTTAGTTTAGTGTTTATTGCTTTTCTTTATTTCTCCAATTACAACCCAAAAACCCAAAACCCCTAATTTACATTTATGCACTTTTGTATATATCCTCTTGCACATTTACTAAGCTTATAATTAGCTAGACAGTTACGAAGTCCCTGTGGATACGACCTTGTTGTACTACAATGATTGGGTTCACTGCCCATAGTTAGCAAGATAGTTTCACCACTATTTTTGCACACACATGCTAAGACATGTTATGTGGTTTGTGTAATAAATATTATCCCGACCTATGAGCCTAAATGTTGTTATGTTACCCGGACTGCTGAGTCCGAGGTTATTATGTAAGGTATTTTATGTATGGATATGGATATGTTACCCGGACCGTTATGTCCGAGGTTGTGATGTAAAGTATGTTTGGTTATGGAATTTTTATCGTGCAAGTAAATCTCGGATTCTATGGAAGGATATGAGGGAAAATGTGAACTTCGAGGACGAAGTTCCTTTAAGGGGGTAGATTGAAATACCCCAAACCTTGATATGTTGTTTAAATATTAAACTATGGTATATTAAGGCTAAAAAGTGCCTTAGAAACATTAGTGAACAATCTAAACCATAGTAAACATAATAAAGTACCGTTAAGACAGTTTGAGCAAAAACTTGCTCTAAGCATGGAATGAACTTGGTTAGGACTCAAAGATCCTACCAAGACTTTATTAACATGCCATTATGATTTTATAAGGCTAACTAAGTCCTTAAGAAACATTGGTAGCAATCTATACCAAAGAAAACACAAGAAAACACCATAAAGTCAATTTAAGCAAATACTTGCTCTAGACTTGGTGTAACTTTGTATAAGACATAAAGGTCATTCCTAGACCTTATTAACATGTTAAAGAACATGTTAAATCAATTACTAAAGAAAACCAAGCGTGAAAATAAGCTAAAACACAAAATGTGCTTTAAGGAGTCTCAAAACACATTTTTGAAAAATTGTTTTAGAAATGGGTTTTGAGTGGCTAAATGCCCACAATTACTCTTTAATAAATATGTGTACTACTTAGTATCACATTAGGAAGTCTAAATCAATGAGAAACCAAAAAGTTCACAAATATGTGCACTAATTGTGAATAATGCCCAAATAGTGCTCAATTAAGGCTTTAGTCAACTTTAATTAGCTAAATAGTCAAACAAGGCCCTATATATGTTATATAAAGGAGGGGAACGGTTTTTAGACATGGTGATTCATCACCATTGACAGCCAATTAAATAAAGAGGGGGAAACTAAAGTAAAAGAACTATTTGCTTTATAACATAAAATATCTCTTTCACTTACCTCTCACCTCACTTTTCTTCATTCTCCTTTGTTCCCACCGTGTTCTTCATCCTCCTCCCAACTCCAAATCGTTCTTGCTACAGCAACCTCTCTTCTCCATCTTCACTTCCTTGCCAAATCCAACTCCATGCTCCAAATCAAATTCTAAGAGCATATTTGTGCTAGTTAGACCAAGCGCACTTCATTTCTCTCTTTTCAAATCTTCAAGAACTCCATTTTGGTGCCATGAAGAATCTCCGTTGAAGGAGGAAAAGCTCCAATTCTTGCACCTTGTTGTTCTTCCATGTTCTAAGGTAAGAAAAGTCAAAGAAAAATCACATTTCCTTTCATTTTTGAACATGGCTGAAAATCACCCTTAGTGATGCCTTGTTTTATTAATTTTAGTAGCTTGATTCAATCTCCAAAGGATTATAAGGAGTCCTACCTTACTTCCTTGTCAAGCTCTCTTCCAAATGCCAAGGTAAACTTTCATTTTAGTGTTTTAAAACACTTATGTAAATCTAGGGTTTAATCATGAGTTAAATTATAAAACTTGATGCTCATTACCCTTATATGTGTGTATTGGTTAGAAGATTGACAAGTGATAAAAGCTCCTTGCGATTTTCAATCAAGAATGAACAAGAGAAAACAAGTGAGAAAATCTTGAAAAGAAGAGGTAAATGACCTCTCTTGATGTAACCTTTGTGCTTGAGGAAAATGAGCTTAAATTGCCTTATAAAACAACCTAAAGAGCCAATGGGAAATGAGATAGAAAACTATCCACAAGCAGGTTATTAAGGGCATATGTGATGTTGTGTGTATTTACCGGTTAAAGGCAATTAATATGTGGAAATTCAGTGTTTAAGATTAATGTAATTTAAGGGCCTAAGAGCCATGTTATTTTAGGGCCTAAGTGCCAAGCAATTTAATTTTATGCACTATATTGTGATGTAGTGTAGTTTAAAGGTTTAGTTGTGTGTAAAGAACATTTCTTGTGAAGATGAATGTCTTTGATGGTTAAAGGACGAAAAAAACCATGTGTTTGTGTGTAAGAATGTGTATTAAGAAATTGAGTGTTCTTGGTTGTCTAAAGGTGAAACCCTAAGTGTTTGGGTGTGAGGATGTACAAGAGAGGCTATGTCAAAATTTGGTGAGTAAACAAAAAGTTTTAAGTGTTTTGGTGAAGTATTGTGACCTAGGTTGTACTAGGAATTGTTAAGTGTTAAATTGGCGAAAACAAATGAATTTAAGTGTTCAGAAGTATTAGAATGACTTAGGAATTGTTCATGGACATTTAGAGTCTAAAGGAGTGATTTGTGGTATACCAAATTTATGGTAAGAGTGTGGTTTAATCTTGTGCAAAGTTGGTGAACAGTGGAAGTGTAATGCCTTGTGAAGGTTTAATTATGAACTTGTGGGAAAGACTTGACAAGTGTGTATAAACAAGATGAGTGTGATGCAAAATGATGCTTTAGGGGTAGTTATCTTGTTGTGGAAGAACACTTTGGTTAGTGGAAGTCTTAGGCAAAATTACTAGTTACAAGTGTAAGGAAAAATGTTCTAAGTGTTAAGGATTTAGTAAAAGTTTGAGTAAATGTTTAATGAGTTTGTGGGATGATTAGAGAGGGTTTTAGTATGCCAAAAAGATGTTAAAACATGTGGGAAAACATGTAGAATGCTTAGGAAAAGATTGGGGTGAATTTGGAGTGTAATAAGCACTTAAAAACAAGTTTCTGGTTTCGACCTACCTTAGGACCGACCTTGGCAAGGTAGGTCGGGCCCAGAATACCATCCAGGAAACTTTCTGACTTTGACCTACCTTGTGACCTACCTTGCAAGGTTGGTCGGACCTTAAAAAATAAATAAATTTTAACAATTTTAAGTGGTATTAGTGGTATGCCATTAAGATGGTATTGATGATTAGAAAGATAATTAGATAAGGACTTAAGAGATCAAGTTAAGTAAGATGATTTAAATGTTAAGGTTATAAAATGACATGTAATGATGGGGATTGGTAGGTAATGATGTTATAAGGTTGCTTAAGACATGTTAGGTGAGTTATAATGACAATTAAGTGGGTGAAAGGTTGTAGTAAAATGTGAAAGTAAAACAAGTTAAAAATGTGAAGTTATTTAACTAGTTAATGGGATTAACTATGGCACACTAGTCGTTAAATAGTCGTATTATTTCGATGTTAATGGAAACAGTTGTAATGTTACCAGTTGTTTGAGAATTATTCGAGGAACATAAGAGGACACAATAAGTGGACCTTAGTGACAGGTATGGTTTTCTTACAACCTGTGTTCTACCGGATTACACCGACTTGTATGCCAACTTGTTTTTCTGTGTGTTTGCCACCTTGCAAGAATAAGCATGAAATGAGTTAGTAATTCATTTATGTGGCGTGCTTAGTTGCGATACCGTTTAACCTCGAAAGTGTTATACCATAGCTAACCAAATCTAGGATCACATAAGAGATCGGTATTCGGATTTAACGACCCAAACCAGAGGAACGTTCTAACCACGGCTATGTGTGAGTTAGTTGTGTGTTGTTTGTGCGTGTAAGTATGTTTACCTCCATTATGTGTTAAACCCGGTTGTAACACCATATGGTGTGAGGATGTGATAGGTTCCATAATGGAGCTCTTAACTATATATATATATATTATGATGGTGAGGAATCCGGTCATTCCGGTCGCGCATGTTGTTTGGGAGTTGATGTTTACAGTTGTTAACTTCCTCTCTGTTTATGGTTGTTTTCCTTCTAGGTCTTCAATCACCCTCAAGCTTAACCAAGGCTATTTATCTGACTCACGTCGGACTAGAGGGATATGTGTATAGCGTGAACGGTTCTATATTAAGACCGAATTATCTAAGTAAGTGTGTACGGTGTGTTCGGAACTATGTTATATCCTACACATCTTAAGTAAGTATACGTTCTCTAAGTAGAACATTAAATTATTGTGTAACGAGATTAAAATGGGAATAGAGAGATTCCCTAGGCTCCAAAGAGGTAACTAACTCTCATCTTGGGGTACGAGCCCTCACGTGAGTCCCCCCGAGTTTTGTTATATGTACGTTAATTTGTGATATGTGTTGTTATGTTGAGTATGTTGATCACGGGTATCAATCCCCACGTTATAATATGAAGAGTTAAGTATGACCCGATTAAATGGGCAAGTGTCGTCAAATAAGGGGTTAGCTCCACTACAGTAGAAACCCTCGAGGATTAATAAACGCAATAATGTGATCTAACAAGTGTTGATGTGTTGATTGAGTTGTTTGGATCCTATTGTTTCGATGTGCGTTATGTGTTTATAATTTCCTTGCATAATTTAAATATAATCAACCGCATGCTTAGACGACAATTAGTTGTGGGTGGCCCGGTAGCATGCGGGCTGCACGATTACCATACCAGCAAAGGTGTTGAGCCCTTTGGGGGCCACCCTTTTTTTCCTTTTCAGGTACAAGGAGCTAGGAGCCGTTTGAGAGTAGGACGGGGTGATAGTTTGTACATGGGTAGTTATTTAATTGCGTATGTATTGTAGGTGTAGTAAGACCGAAACTGTTATCGGCATTAGTTTGCAAATACTCGGTACAGTTGGAATATAAATGTATAGTGTTTGTTGGAAATGGAAAGAGGCTGTAATGTGTAGTTGCTCGGAAATCTGGTCCATCAGACCGATACATTGTATAAGTATTAGCCTTGTTAGCCACGTGGCTGGTTAACGGCGTGTAACACCAATGAATTAAGTAAATGATGAGTTATGTTTTCCGCTGCAAATGATTGTTAAGTGTAATGTTGTAGTTAGGGTGTTACATGAAGAAAATGAGTCAGAATCAAGAGAATATGCTCTTATACCATATATGAAAAGTGTGAAGTCAATGTGTTGAAAAAAGTAGAATGGAGATAAGTTTTATTGATTGATAGATAGAGCAAAGAGTTGACAGCGGAGGAGAAAAGAGAGCTCGAAGATATAAAGACGGAAATTCTTAACTCACTACAAAAGAAGAAACAACCTCCTATATGGGAGAAAGAACTGATAGCTGTACATGCACAGCTGGATTAAAGACAAAACAGAATAATAGAAACTAGTAACCAAATTACAAAAAGTAGCAGCAGAGACAAACTCTGGCAAGCACGATAATGAAGGACCATCTACAAAAGTAACTAGTGAAGATTCGGCAACAGGAGAAATCGAGATAATACTGCTAAGGCTCATGTTTGATGACATTGACATGGATGATAGAATTACTAAACATAAATTTGTTGAGCAGAAATTGAAGGAAGAAGGAGACACAAGGATAAAACAAATCGAGGATGGAGAAGGAAGTGGACCTATCAAACTTGGGCCTGACAAAAAGATGGGCCTGAATAAGGAACAAACATGGCAGAAAGATCTGAACCCAGGTGGCATAATACAGGATCACATGAGCGTTGATGAGCAAGTAACTTATGATGGGCTGAACTCAAGGGCAAGCTTAGAGGATCACTTGAATATTAAGGCCCCGTTCAGTAATGTGATTAATGCTGCTCTAGAGATGAATTGGAGATGAATCTCCCTCTTTTTTCATTTTTGTTTGAAGCTGAATGATAGATTAACCTAAGGAGATGAGCTGGTGTGTAGACGCGGCAATACTCACGTTTCAATAAATTCATCTGCAAGGGGGAAATTTATGAAAGAATTTGGTCCTAATTACCCCTGTCCAACTCAGCTCCTTTCTGTAAGTGGTGAATCGCTGAAGGGAAATGACGAGAGAAGTGAGCATTGGAGATCGGTGACAAAAGACCACTTTTAAGGGTAGTGTGGTCATTTACTCATCTCACATATCCAGAACCCCCATGTCGAAAGCGAACGGGTCTGTTTCTAATAAACTTGGGCTGATGACCATTAATCCACCCAGATCAACCTCATATAAAATGGGCAGCCAAAACGAACGGGGCCTAAAAGTAGTCGAGAAGTAGAAACAGAGAAAAACAGTAGCCGCTCAAAAATAACCATGACTAGAGAGAGCAGCTTAAACTTCTCGAAGGAGTTACAATAACGGCATCTCACCAGAAGAAGAAGCTGACATATAAGTAGATCTTACCATGTATCTAAAGTGTGGAATTTCTAAACTGTAGATAAAACGAAAAACCGGTACACCAACATCATCCTCAGGTGATCAAGCAGAATATCAATAAAGGGTGGAAACAGAACTGGACAAGATGGAAATAATGGAGATAGCGGTAATAAATGTAATAGGCTTGAAAGAGTGGGGAAAGAAACGATGTTGAAGAAGGAGATCCAAAGTCAAAGAATAGGGATGATAGCACTACTAGAAACTCAATGCAGTAAGGAAGTCGGGGAAAAGAGCAGACAAGTGTGGGAGAAAGTCAAAATGTGATGAAGGAGGAGGTGCATGTGGTAGGAAGATCTAGTGGCATACTAGTTTTGTGGGAAACAAAGAAAACAAAAGTCATAAACACAATATAAGGTGCACGCTGGATAGCAATGCAAGTGGAACTTGTCAATGAGGAGTTTGCAAGAACGATTGTTTGTGGCTGGATAATTCCTCTAACCAATACTCAACTACACCATTTTACGAGACGACCCCTTGTATAGCTACTACGACTTCTCTGTTGATTATTTGCATTTTTGTGGTTTTAGTCCACATGTGGGCTTCGAGGTAATGTGGGATAACGGTCATGTTGGTTTCTGAGTGCAAAATCTTACGGTTATTGAATCTATGGAATCCTTCAACCATGCTTGGATAGGGATGCCTCTGATAACCATGTTGGTAGTTCTCTTTTCCATTTGGTCTGAGGTTGTCCATAGATGAGTATCCCAGACATGCCCTCTTTGAGGTCTGGAATTAATAAAGCTTTGAGCCTTCTCAATGGTGGAAAATAGACTATGAATTTGAAGTGTAATAGAGTGATGGTGTCCTTGATTCCACTTGACCAATGAGAGATATTGACTTGTAATGTTTGTAAGGTCATTTTTATTCTTGTGCAAAGCACAATGCTTCTTGCTAGCTGGCGGTCTTGCATTCGGGAGTTGACAAATAAGATGTGCTCTCTCCTCTCTCCAACCTTCCCCCTCTCAAGCCTTCCACATCCCTCCACCCGATCCATGACCATGCCCCCGCCCCTAAATCATCACTTTCTCCTTCAACGTCGCCCTTGTAAGTTCGTAATGTATAAAATCAAAAGCCTCAGTACGAGACTGACAGAGAGCAGAAATGAAGAACGAGATAGAAAGTGTTTAGAAGAAAAACTCCGCTACCAATCTTATTATTGATAACTTGAAAACTCCTCACCTGATCTGTTCAACACTTTGAACAATCACTCTCACGTCTAATTCTAGACAAAATATTGATTACTATCAACAACTCTCTTATCTCTCAAATGCTATCTTTTTACGCTAGAAGCTCTACCTATTCTGATGTTTTTGCTGTACATTTATACTACTTGGAGGCAGATAACAACCTCCTAAATATCTACAAGAATCTTTATCTAAAACTAATAAATACAAACTACAAGATCCTAAAATATCTCTAAAGTGTTTCCTAGTATAATGTTGGCGCCTTTGATTTTACTCCTTCTGATTATTGAGTAAATATTCTATTAAGATCTTCTACCCAAAGCTGACTGTAGAGGTTGTTGAGATAATATAGGCAAGCATTGCTCTGGTGATTTTGCCACATTAAAAACCTTCATTAAATATACATTTACAATTTCCCCCTTTTTGATGTGAGCAAACTTTGTATGATGAGATAATTTAGCATTCCCCCTGAAGATATTCATTCCCTCTTAAGCCGAGCATTCCCCCTGGATATGCTAAAATCTTGCAGCACTTTTCCCCCTGAATATGTTAAAACCTTGCACCACTTGAACGAGATTTGGTTAATCAAGTAACATATTCAAATTATCCACCATATTTCCCCCTTTTGCGAAATCAAAAAATGGTACTAAAAAGTATATCTCACGAAGTGTAAAATAGCATGCAAGATCATGAAAATGGCATTTTATACAAATTCATGTGTAGGAACATAGAACATAAGGATAGGCTGTCCATAGAAAAGGCAATGAAGGTGTGGCAGGGTCAAGATAAGGCTGACTAGGAAGCTGGCTATCAAAATTAAAGGCAACAAGGCCAATGGACAAAAGATCAACACATACTTCAAGAATACCATATGGCCAAGCTTGTGAAAATGTATGTTAGGTCCTCAAGATCAGCTTCTGCAAATTTTTTCATCTGCTTAAGTAGACAGGCCAGAAGCTCTAAGGGTTGTGAAGGCACACCCGAAGCCTTTAGTGGTTGTATGACAATACACTGATCATCGTTCAGTTCAAGACCCATCTTGGAAAGAGTTGGGGATCCAATCATGATTATGATCCAGAGGCGTAGACATGACAACATCCAGAGGTACAGCATGAAAAATTATTTGTGTAATCTAGTGCAACATATGGTACATCATAAGTGGGTAAGACTGATATGAATCTCCGTTTGTAGGGTGTTACATAATTCCTTTATTTCTTCCCACTAAACCTCAGTTCTAGTCTTGGACCGGGTTGTTCAGCCTTGTGCTCAAGCAAATCTAGCCTCTGATGTTGGATGATGTTTGTACAACCAGAAGCGAATCACCCTTTTTTTTATGTTACTAGTCGAGAATCCTTTATGGGATAGGAAGAAAAGACTAGCAAAAATACCAGTATGAAAGCCATTGGTGAGGTAAAAATGTGTGCAACAAAGAAACTGGGAAAATGGTACGGGAAACTTTGTAGAGAAAACAGTGAGTGTAAAGTGACCAGCAAAAGTGGGTTCTATGCTAAGGGAGCAGTTGGTCAGGTAGAGAAAACCAGAAATTTAAGTGGTGGTAATAAATGGATAGTGCCACCAGATTCAATGTTCCAACTTAGAATTTGATCCAGATCATCCAAATTAATAATCAAGAAATGTCACGGAAAGAAAAGTAATCCTCACTTTATTATGAAGTTAAATGAAATAATAAAATATATGTCATGCTCCACTCACTCTAAAGTACCAAGTTTGATGCACACACTAGAAGTCAATACAATAAATAAAAAGAATACACCTTTGTCAACATAGAACATCCATAGTGTAAGACTGAATGAGGATACTGTTCGGCATGAAAGAGCTTTGGTGAAAGTGTTTGCCAATTGTTAATCAGTGGCACAATGAGGAAGATCCATAATATACTTGCCAACTCGATTTTGAGAAGAGAGATAACGTATCCCAATATGTGTAATCATGGAATGTTGAGCTGAGTCCTTCGTCAGTGCAATGCTGAAGAGAGTATCATAATAGATTGGCACAGGAGACTAAGAAACACCATAGTCAGCCAATTGATATTGAAGGTAGAGGATGTAGGGCATCAAGCTGTAGCAACAATATGTAGTTTCAATGTGGAAGAGTGCAATGTGTGATTGCCTCTTAGAAAAACCAAGACACCAGGCTTGAACTAACCAATTTAGGACAGAACCATATTTTTTTTATCAATCTTAATCTGTGAAAGCCCTTAGGATGAAGGAAGATCCTACATGAAAAATCAAACCAAAGTTAGTAGAGAATGATTTCCATTCATATGACTAGAGCATCCAAAGTCCAACAGCCGCCAATTTTGAAACTCTTTATTATCCTGAGAAAAGAAAACAGTTAGTGTCGCTTAGGAAGCCATTGTTATCTGGGACGTCTAAGATTGATATAAAGATGAGCATATTTAACAGTATTAGATTGACCAAGTCGAGCATTCTTGTGTTGAAGCTTATAATATGCACGAATATGGTGACCATGTATATGACAGTAACTGCACTCAACACTTACATGTGAAGCAACATTCGCAGTAGTAGTATATGAAGTTCGTGGATTAGTATCACTAGGATATCTTGTAGGATCAGTCCTAGTTTGTGAATTTTGTTTCTGAGGTAAATCATTAGACGTTGATGAAGTAGTGCCATAAAACCCTAGACCAGCACACCCTTGATTAGGTTGACCTACTATTTCATTAAGTTTAGCTTTTTCTTTTATACCCAGAGGGATTTTCCAAAGTGATAATCTCTAATTTTCTACTAAGTGCATCATACTGCCTTTGTAGATCAGTATTACTCTGACATATCCACTCATTATCAGCTCTGAGATTGAATTTCTTTTTCTACCCACTTAGGAATAGAACTCAATTTAGTACTGACAGGTGCAGTAAACGCATATTGAACAACCTTCGATGAGTTCAAGACTAGCTGTGATGCCGACTCCTTATTTTGTTCTTTCAAAACAACCATTTCTTTTTGTAGTTTATTAATCACTACAAGAGACTTAGTGGAATGTTCATGTTTCACTTCCAAATCCCTAATTTTTAAAAGAGCATCTTTCAACATATCAAACACTTGAGACTTAGTAGAACTATCATAAAAATCATTCAAACTTTAAGAACTTACCTGATCTCTTATGAGGGATGAAACTACCTTATCTCCAGCCATCAAACACATAGTCTCATCATATTTGGCAGCATCAGTATGAGACCAATGGATTGCAGTCATGCAAAAATGTGCTTCATTGCTTTCTATGCCATCTGATTCAACATCATCCTCACCCTACAAGGTGCCTCACATCCTCAATGTTGTGGAGGTTTTGATGGTAAAGGACAACCCTTTGTCAAATGTCCTGTTTTGTGACATCGGAAACATTCATGCTTGCTGGTATTATACTCATGTTTAGAATTTCCACCATGGTAACCTCCATGTTTTCGACTAAGAATGCGCTTCAGTCCTTGTGCCAGCATAGTCATCTCATTCTCCATGTCATCATCATAGCCCCAGTATGGTGTCTGGACAAGAATCTTTTCTTTTAGTGCAAGATCATTGTGCACCACTATATTTTGTTCCTGCATCTTGCTTTCATGAACCATCAAATCTGAACACAATTCTTCAAACGACATAGATGATAATTCTTTCATTTTCTCAAGAAGTGATGTATAGTTAAGCCAATCCTTGGTTAGTGAATCAAGAAATCTTTCATTAATAATCTCATTAGAAAGAGTTACCCCAACAGTTTTGAGTTCCATAAGCACTTCATTGAACCTTTCCACCGTCAGTGATCGACTCGCGCCCTCTAACATTTTAAAGTTATTAAAATCTTATTGAAAAGGCTTCTTCTTGGCTTTACGGATTGATTCTGTTCCTTGATAAGTAATCTCCAGGAAGTCCCATACTCCTTTTGTCATTTTTATACCCAAGACCCTACCTTGATCTTCGTCAGACAAGGAGGAGACATGAATGAGAAAAGGTTGTTTATTTTTGCATTAAAGATTTTCATCCACTTCTGTCCATTGATCCTCAAGTTTGTTCTGTCTCACACCTTCAACCATGACAGTTGGTTTGTAATCACCTTGCATCACCACTTTCCAAACCTTGTAATCCACGAACATCAACTGAGCATCCATCTATTCGCACCATTTGGAATAATTGAATTTCGTCAACCTTGGTGCTTTTACATAATACGAACTCATATTCATGATCTATCCAGAAGTGTTAACCTCTATATTGGGTAAATCTACTCTGATACCACTTGTAAGTTCGTAATGTATAAAATCAGAAGCCTCGGTACGAGACTGACAGAGAGCAGAAACGAAGAACGAGATAGAAAGTGTTTAGAAGAAAAACTCCGCTACCAATCTTATTATTGATAACTTGAAAACTCCTCACCTGATCTGTTCAACACTTTGAACAATCAATTTTAGGTCTAATTCTAAACAAAACGTTGATCACTATCAACAACTCTATTCTCTCTCAAACACTATCTTTTTACGGTAGAAGCTCTACCTTTTCTGATGTTTTTGCTGTACATTTATACTACTTGGTGGCAGATAACAACCTCCTAAATATCTACAAATATCTTTATCTAAAACTAATAAATACAAACTACAAGATCCTAAAATATCTCTAAATTGTTTCCTAATATAATGTTGGTGACTTGGCGCCTCTGATTTTACTCCTTCTGATTATTGAGTAAATATTATATTAAGATCTTCTACCCAAAGCTAACTGTAGAGGTTGTTGAGATAATACAGGTAAGCATTGCTCTGGAATTTTGCCACATCAAAAACCTTCAATAAATATACATTTACAGCCTTGCTCTCCACTCACTAAAAATCTTCGTTAAGCACCACAAAAAAACCTTTCCTTCCCATCACTTTTTCACATCCACCCCTTAATCTCTACAGAACAGATCCTCCACCACTCTCCACTTTCACCTCTTATACCTTCTAGTTGTAGCTATGCAACCCAATAGAGAGTAGTCGAGCACATTGTTTTTGTTGACAAACTTAATGATTCTACCACCTTTGGCAGTCTATGGAAAGTCTTCCAACCTTGTGGAAGGATTGTGAATGTTCATATACCTAAGAAAAGAATACTGACGACTAATACCATATACGCATTTTTGGTATTCAAGACTAGAAAGCAGGTAGTATCGGTCATGGAACGGACCAACAATATGTGGGTTGATGGCATTAGAATCTCAACCCTATTTTCCTAGCCTTTGAAGCTTGTTATCCCCAAAATCTTTACCCTCTTTTATACGTGAACAAGGTTTTTCTAGGATCGGTGCATGGCTAAGGGAAAAATTGTCATTTTTTCACCTAATGGATATTTCTCCTATTTTGGAGAAAATAGGGACTTCAAGGTGGTATGAGATGAACGGGGATAACATGAAAACTGAGACAGGTGGTATGTTTGACATGAAATCATATTGGCATAGTGGTGAAGAGTATGTAGGAGATACAAAAGGTCAATGGTTCGAGGCTAATGACAAACAACTTTTGTAGTTTTCGTTTTTATTTAGTTCTTCTTTATTTCACTTTTTTTATATATAGCTAGTTGTCAAAATCAGATTTTATTTATTAAGTAAAAAGCCAAAAAAATGTTTATTAGTTGTTTATTTTCTTTCCAAGAAAAATCCAAAACAACAAAAAAAAAATCCTTTGAAACATGATTGATTTCATAAAAAACAAAAAAAAGAAAATTGTAATCTCATTTTATGATCGATAGTTATCTTCTTTTTTTATTATCATTATTCATTCCTTCTTTCTAGATAACTTTTTTTTTATGCTTATCCTTTTTATTCTCCTAACTACTTACTTGTTTTCAAATTTCAACATTAAAAAAAACAAAAATCTTTTCTATTTTTACTAGTAGTTTATTTTATTAACAAAACAATGTTTATTGAAATTCCTTCCTTTTTGTTAAGTGACTTTGAAAATTTTAAACCCTAGTATTTTAGTTATTTAGGCGTTTTCTTTTAAATAAGTTTTTACTTTTATTTTCAAATTTGTAAAATTTGTTAAGTTGTTGAGATTCTCAAGCCTCTTATTGATCTACCTTTCCTCTATATAATCACTCCATACTCTTGTTATGAGGGGGCACCGTTGAGACAACGCTCACACACATACTTTCTATCACTACCACATTCTTCATACTAAAAGCATCACGGAGACTAGCACAAATTCTTTTCAGCAGCTCCCTCGGGTAAACCTGGTATTCTTTCTCACCGTCGACCACCATTGTTGTTGTTGTCACAAAACTCATTCGGATTGCTATCCATTATCATCATCGTCATGGTTACTAAGCTGTATACCCCCGTAATTACACCCAACGCCATCACCGCTAGGCGCTAGCAACGATATATGTCACCATTGATGTCTCAAACTTCCACACGGGCACTGAATCAAATCGAAATACGATTGCTGTAACGTCATTCTCCATCACCGCTGCTCACCGCCTCATCAACCAACTACAGGCTCTCTAAAGAAGTCAGATGGGCACCGCCAAATCAACGCCTGGAGTGCATGGCTTACTGCGGCCATGGCGGGTTCAGCCCTGCTATCTTGAGTGAACCCTTCATCTCAATAGTTAAGAAACTCCATTCCACCACTCATGCCACAAGCCAGGAGAAAAGACTATCTGCTTGCTTGCTGAACGATTTCTACACCGATTCAATCGTAGAGATGAATTCATTTTTTGCAAGGTGTCGATACGACGGGCTGCCTGATGATGTTATTCCAGGTGTTTCCCAAGGTTGCCACTGCTTACGAGAACCATTGTTCGCCACTGACCGAGAAGACGCCAACTTATGAACTTCCAATTGATCTCGGGTTACTGATGCTACTGGATCCAAGTTTTTACCCACCAGCCTAACAAAATTGCGTGGGAAGGGAGGAGGACACTAATACACAGAGCACCACTACACAGTTCGTATATACATTGAGTAGACAAAGAGAAGTCACAAAAAATAATCCTCAAACGTGAATCCTCAAACGTGTCTCCTCGATTAAGCTCGTACACACAGAGAAAGCAGCGCAGTCTTGTGATTGATAATCCCACGAGATTATTCGGTGTTACAGTCGACTCCACATTGAGCTCCGCCTTTGGACAAATCGAAGCCAGGATCTGAAAATCCAACGTCAGCAACGAGGCTTAACAAATTGAATACGGAAAACTTGCATACCTGAAAGGCGAGCAAATGCAGAGGCGTAGAGTCGAATGTCTAAAGTAGAAGGTTAGTTTTGTTTTTTTTTCTTCTTTCTTTTTCTGATATTTTATTTAGTATATTGACCTATTGTATTTCACGCTAATTATCTTCGATTTTAGAGCTAGGGGCTTAATTAGTTTTATTTCTAGGTACGATCAATAGGTTGGCTGAATTTGTTTTGTTTCAGATTTTCTAGCTTTATTACATTTTCTTTTCTTCTTTTTAGGATTGTCTTTATTATTCTATTCAATCAAGTCCCAAAATGTAAAAAAAAGACTAATCATTATTTGTGGAATTAAGGATTTTAGGTTATTTTGTAGGTAAGTTTGATCTTTTCGGCTATGTTAGGCATTTAGTATTTAAAACTTCAGCACATCTTGAGTAACACGTTAGGTAGTTGTTTATTGGTGTAATTGGGTCATAATTAATAAAAGGATAATATTATAGAACATTTAGCCTTAGAATTTATATTATTAAAGGAAAAGTAATTTTCGAAGGGTAATGAAAGAATTTGAACCTTTAGAAAATTACATATCAAGCCCCCGAACCCATATCTCTAAAAATTGTAATAATATTTCCTTTCCTAGTTTAAAAGGTTAAAACTTAGGTGGCGACTCTATTCAGGTTTGTGTGGGTCAGTTAGGATAATTAAACTTTAATTTTATAATTTCGGCTTAGTTATTCTAATTGAAAATCGAACCTTGAAGCCTTAAGCTCAACAATTAAGGGTTCAAAAACCACGCCCACAGACTAGCGACTCTGCTGGGGACCACCACCTAAGTTTTAAAATTTTAAACTTAGGAAAGAGGGCTTAACTTGAATTTATATCTTTAAGGCTTACTTTTTATGATATTATCCTTTTTAGCTTATGCATTTTTATTATCTTGCTCATACGAGAGATGAGGGTCCAAATAAACCAATCATCGGTCATGCTTAGACATGGCCCGTTCTGAGACACACACCGTAGGGTGATGTGTAAAAGTGGGGGAAATGAGGAGGATGGCGTGCAAACCCCATCCCTTCACTACCTGGGCCCAAAGCCCCAAGCACCTCTCCGAACGTACCCTTACCCATAATCCAAATATCGGTCATGCCTTGGCATGACCCGTCCTGAGACACACACCTTATGGTGATGCGTAAAGGTGGGGGAAATGAAGAGGATGATGTGCAAGCCTCATCCCTTCACTGCCTGGGCCCAAAGCCCCAAGCACTCTCTGGATGTAGTACCCATACCCATTTGATGAAACTTGCATTGTGAGGACATGCATTTTTTTTCTCTCTATATCTCTGTGATAAGCTTGATTCTATGTTGGTTAGTAGCTGAAATAAATCATCTTTTATTAGATCTTTACATTTCAGCCCAAAGGTCTATTCTAGTTTAGGTAACTATTCGATTGGGCTTCGACCTAAAAACCTTAGATCTAGGTGGTGTCTTTCGGCCCAAAGTTCTAAATCCGACTCATCCATTTTGACCCATTTAGGTTTAGGCAAAAAAAAATTCCATATGAATTTGCGATAATTCACAAGACTTGAAAATTGATTTATGGATCATGTTTACATTCTGGCCCAAAGGCCCATCAAGAACTTGGATTAGGTCTTTCACTTGAACACTGAAAATTCTTTCAGTAACCCATTCATATTCCATATAATATCTTCTGGGCCATGTGTGCCACTTTCTGTTCAAGATGTTCAGACCCAAGTGCCTATCCACAATTCAAATGGCATTCCGGCCCAAGCGCCAATCTACAGTTAGAAATTATTTCGGCCCAAGGGCCTCATTCTCAACGTGATTCGGGCCATGTGCCTCACTCTTACATATTTTCAGGCCCATGCGCCTATCCTCCATCCAAATGTCTTCCGGCCCATGTGCCTCACTTTTAGTCCACATATTTTCAGGCCCATGTGTCTATCCACAATCCAAATGTCTTCCGGTCCATGTGCCTCACTTTAAGTCCATTGATAATCAGGTCCAAGTGCCTATCCACAATCCAAGAGCATCCCGGCCCATGTGTCTCACTTCAAGTTCAAGAGCTTTCAGGCCCGAGCGCCTATCCACAGCCCAAAGAGCATTCTGGACCATAGGCCTTATTCACAGTTGAGGGACATTCCTAGTGATTTCTAAGACTTCTTGTCGTTCGTTAGCTCTTTTCCTTTTGTTAAGTTATCTTAAAAAAAATGGAAAAAAGATCACAGACATTTCCGCGTCCTCCCAAAGGTACATCATGGTTGAAAGCTCGAGTCTTCTGTGCGTCAACATCATCCAGATTGGCGGTATTCGAGTTCATAAAGAAGATCGGGGTTCGCATGTATAAAATGTTGCTTTAAACTGTCATTCATCTTTCAAATGCATTTGCAAACAAATGTTTTATGAAATCTAAGTTCAGAAGTTTTCAAGCAAGGACTGTTTTGAATGAACATCTCTTTAAATCAACAATATAAAGCATTGGTTTTGTTAAATCATCTTCTTCATATTCACAAGCCAATGACTTTTTCAAGTTCAAAACTTTTCCAAGCTGAAAAGATAAATTCATGAATGAGCTTTCTTTGCAAGGAATATCCATTCTGCTAAACAAATGTCTCTCGAAACTAAGGTTTGTGAAATGATCATTTTTTGACAGTGGAATACAAAGACCTGTTTTGTTTCTAAGAACATGAATATGCTTATCCAAGTACAAAAACACGTCCCAAAACACCAAAGCAACCCACATAATGGTTAGTAGAGCACATGGTCATCAAACAATTGTTGAAATCCCCAACATAATACTGGGGGCAATCTGAGTTAGAATCGTTTATTTCAAACTTTTTCTAACAAATGTGTGAACGAAACTCTCTGAGTGAAAGAGTGCGAGAGTGTCTTGAGTAAAAAAAAACCAATGAGAGAAAACGCGTGTTATCTTTACACGCGATGAGGACACATACATGTGAGGTAAGCAGCATGACTCTGACTGAAGGAGATAACTTGTCAACTTACGCTAAGACCTGTGAAAAGTAGCTAGAAGAGACACATAACTATCAAGAATGACGAAGCACCTAGGTAAACCACCACATTGCCAAAAAGTTGTAAAACCCTTGAATTCGACCTTAGGCACCCCCTCTGAGCCTTTCATATACATTCTTCTTTATCAATAAAACTCCACAAAAAGCTAGCTCATGATGATTACATACCCTTGTGGCCAAAGGAAGCGAGGAGCCTAAACCTCGGATGAGGACACCCCAAGTCTGGAAAGAGAACCGACACTACCACAAACATGATGAAAATCCGCAAACGGTCACGAAGTGATCCAGGATTTAAGAGCTCAAACGAAAGCAGCTCTAAAATATTGGGAAACACAAAAACCCCGAAGATGAGTCAAAGTAGCTCTAAGAGCTCCAAAAGATTGGGAAACACAAGAACCCCAAAGATGATTCAAAGTAGCTCCAAGAGCTCCAAAAGATGGCGAAACACAAGAACCCCGAAGATGATCCAAAGTAGCTCCAAGAGCTCCAAAAGATCGGGAAACACAAGAACCCTGAAAATGAGTCAAAGCAGCTCCAAGAACTCCAAGGTTGGGAAACACAAGAACCCCAAAGATGAATAGACAATCTGAAAGCCTCGAGTTTCCAAAAGACAACAACAAAGCAACAACAAGGGCCACGTCAAAGTCCAAAGCTTGAAGGCAAATTAACATACAGTTGCAAGTCTGCTTCACACGTAAGGATGGGAAGACAAATCCAGGAGAAGGTGCAGGTTGCAGCTTTGGTCACCCTTAAGCTCCACAAAACCGAAAATATTCTCCATGGTCCCTTTGACATTCATCATACCCAATGGCCCCGTTATAAGCCTCAAAGACTCCTGACTTGATAGTTATGTGTCTAAATCAAGTGAAAGTAACAGGTCGAAGGTGTAAGTCCATCAAATATCAAATTCAAAAGTCTGAAAGTTATGACTGTAAGTATGGAATGAGTGGGAATGCTAAACACATCGAGTGTAGGTAGAAAAAGCACCACATCAAAGTGAACCTTAAACCTGTGAGGATGAGAATTGTTCACATGTTTAACCAAAGATAATACTGGGGGCAATCGATCGTTTCGATCGATTGCCATAATTTCTAACTCGGAGAAATACTGGGGGCAATCGTTTCCAGCAGTTTCCACGGATGACACAAAGAAATCCCAAAGTCTTAGGCCCGTCATAAGCTCTAAGCACCCTGTCACAAAACCGTAAGCCTTAAGCACTTCATAAGCCTTAAGCACCATGTTCCGACATTGCAATTCCAAGGACTTAGGCTTATCATAAGCCTTAAGCACCGCATCTCAAAACCTCAAGCTCCACAACTCTGAGAAAATCATAAAGCCCGGAAGCATGTTCAGTTTTGAAGGATCAAAGTTTTGGTCTCAAAGTCCATTCCTGAAAAATGAGTGTCCCATGAATTTTAGCTGAAAGAAGTATTTGCTTATGCGACAGATATTTTTGACAATAAAGTCAACACCAATCTTGACACCACGTCACCCACATTTTTGAAAAATGAACCAATCTTGTCAATCATTGTTGACAGCAGAGTCAACACTATTTTGTGATACCAAGTTGGTAAGTATGATATTGATTAAGTACAGGTGGAGGTATGTTGCCCGTTGTATTGAAGCAGGGTGTATACTGGCCAATGTGTACGAGTGGTTGAGTACAGGTGGAGGTATGCTGCCCGTTGTATTGAAGCAGGGTGTATACTGGCCAATGTGTACGAGTGGTTGAGTACAGGTGGAGGTATGCTGCCCGTTGTATTGAAGCAGGGTGTATACTGGCCAATGTGTACGAGTACAGGTGGAGGTATGCTGCCCGTTGTATTGAAGCAGGGTGTATACTGGCCAATGTGTACGAGTGGTTGAGTACAGGTGGAGGTATGCTGCCCGTTGTATTGAAGCAGGGTGTATACTGGCCAATGTGTACGAGTGGTTGAGTACAGGTGGAGGTATGCTGCCCGTTGTATTGAAGCAGGGTGTATACTGGCCAATGTGTACGAGTACAGGTGCAGGTATGCTGCCCGTTGAATTGAAGCAGGGTGTATACTGGCCAATGTGTACAAGTTGGCGGGGCGATGGCAATAAGTCCTCATTTCTATGCCAACTTTTTGGATAACAACTGGCGGGCGATGGCAATAAGTCCCCTGTGAAGACCTGAAGTTCATCCCAGCAACCCAGTTGGCGGGCGATGGCAATAAGTCCCCTTGGAAAACCAACATGGAGCATTTTTTAATGGGTTTCGGTCCCCAGAGGCATCCGAGTTTTTTCTTTTTGAATGGGTTTCGGTCCCCAGAGGCATCCGAGTTTTTTATTTTTGAATGGGTTTCGGTCCCCAGAGGCATCCGAGTTTTTTCTTTTTGAATGGGTTTCGGTCCCCAGAGGCATCCGAGTTTTTTATTTTTGAATGGGTTTCGGTCCCCAGAGGCGTCCGAGTTTTTTCTTTTTGAATGGGTTTCGGTCTCTAGAGGCATCCGAGTTTATTTTCTTTTTGAATGGGTTCCGGTCCCCGGAGGCATCCGATTTATTTTCTTTTCAACGGGTTTCGGTCCCCATAAGCATCCGAATCATAACACACATCTTGCATTTCATTTCGAATGAGGTTCGGTTCTCAAAAGCATCAAGTCATGTGACATATCTTGCATATAGATGGGTTCGTCCCTAGAAAAACCTGGATACACTATGCTTTTCTTGCATTTTCTCACTGGGATAGGTCCAAACCTCTAGAAGTGCCTTGGTATATGACATGCTGTCTCAGTTAGGTTTCTAGCGCTTTGAATAGTTCGGTAAGCTCAAACATCTTTTCAAAGTAGTCAGCACCTCTGAACACAGAAAAAGGGACGAGCAAGGTGAGACAACGTTGGTAAAGATTTTGGGTATTATCAAGCGCCAACTTGACTTTTCATTGACATTCCAAAATCAAGTTGACGGGGGGCAATCTGTTATCCCCAAAATCTTTACCCTCTTTTATACGTGAACAAGGTTTTTCTAGGATCGGTGCATGGCTAAGGGAAAAATTGTCTTTTTTTCACCTAATGGATATTTCTCTTATTTTGGAGAAAATAGGGACTTCAAGGTGGTATGAGATGAACGGGGATAACATGAAAACTGAGACAGGTGGTATGTTTGACATGAAATCATATTGGCATAGTGGTGAAGAGTATGTAGGAGATACAAAAGGTCAATGGTTCGAGGCTAATGACAAACAACTTTTGTAGTTTTCGTTTTTATTTAGTTCTTCTTTATTTCACTTTTTTTATATATAGCTAGTTGTCAAAATCAGATTTTATTTATTAAGTAAAAAGCCAAAAAAAATGTTTATTAGTTGTTTATTTTCTTTCCAAGAAAAATCCAAAACACAAAAAAAAATCCTTTGAAACATGATTTCATAAAAAACAAAAAAACAGAAAATTGTAATCTCATTTTATGATCGATAGTTATCTTCCTTTTTTATTATCATTATTCATTCCTTCTTTCTAGATAACTTTTTTTTTATGCTTATCCTTTTTATTCTCCTAACTACTTACTTGTTTTCAAATTTCAACATTAAAAAAAACAAAAATCTTTTCTATTTTTACTAGTAGTTTATTTTATTAACAAAACAATGTTTTTTGAAATTCCTTCCTTTTTGTTAAGTGACTTTGAAAATTTTAAACCCTAGTATTTTAGTTATTTAGGCGTTTTCTTTTAAATAAGTTTTTACTTTTATTTTCAATTTTAACTCTCGGTTCCTATTAACTAGTTTGTTTATTTTCAAATTTGTAAAATTTGTTAAGTTGTTGAGATTCTCAAGCCTCTTATTGATCTACCTTTCCTCTATATAATCACTCCATACTCTTGTTATGAGGGGGCACCGTTGAGACAACGCTCACACACATACTTTCTATCACTAGCACATTCTTCATACTAAAAGCATCACGGAGACTAGCACAAATTCTTTTCAGCAGCTCCCTCGGGTAAACCTGGTATTCTTTCTCACCGTCGACCACCATTGTTGTTGTTGTCACAAAACTCATTCGGATTGCTATCCATTATCATCATCGTCATGGTTACTAAGCTGTATACCCCCGTAATTACACCCAACGCCATCACCGCTAGGCGCTAGCACGATATACTGTCACCATTGATGTCTCAAACTTCCACACGGGCACTGAATCAAATCGAAATACGATGCTGTAACGTCATTCTCCATCACCGCTGCTCACCCGCCTCATCACCAACTACAGGCTCTCTAAAGAAGTCAGATGGGCACCGCCAAATCAACGCCTGGAGTGCATGGCTTACTGCGGCCATGGCGGGTTCAGCCCTGCTATCTGATGAACCCTTCATCTCAATAGTTAAGAAACTCCATTCCACCACTCATGCCACAAGCCAGGAGAAAGACTATCTGCTTGCTTGCTGAACGATTTCTACAAACCGATTCAATCGTATAGAAATTCATTTTTGCAAGGTGTCGATACGGACGGGCTGCCTGATGATGTTATTCAAGGTGTTTCCCAAGGTTGCCACTGCTTATGAGAACCATTGTTCGCCACTGACCGAGAAGACCCAACTTATGAACTTCCAATTGATCTCGGGTTACTGATGCTACTATCCAAGTTTTTATACCCACCAGCCTAACAAATTGCGTGGGAAGGGAGAGGACACTAATACACAGAGCATCCACTACACAGTTCGTATATACATTTAGTAGACAAGAGATCACAAAAATAATCCTCAAACGTGAATCCTCAAATGTGTCTCCTCGATTAGCTCTACATACAGAGAAAGCAGCGCAGTCTTGTATTGATACCCCGAGATTATTCGGTGTTACAGTCGACTCCACATTGAGCTCCGCCTTTGGACAAATCGAAGCCAGGATCTGAAAATCCAACGTCAGCAACGAGGCTTAACAAATTGAATACGGAAACTTGCATACCTGAAAGGCGAGCAAATGCAGAGGCGTAGAGTCGAATGTCTAAAGTAGAAGGTTAGTTTTTGTTTTTTTTTCTTCTTTCTTTTTCTGATATTTTATTTAGTATATTGACCTATTGTATTTCACGCTAATTATCTCGATTTTAGAGCTAGGGGCTTTTAGTTTTATTTCTAGGTACGATCAATAGGTTGGCTGAATTTGTTTTGTTTCAGATTTTCTAGCTTTATTACATTTTCTTTTCTTCTTTTTAGGATAGTCTTTATTCTTCTATTCAATCAGTCCCAAAATGTAAAAAAAAAGACTAATCATTATTTGTGGAATTAAGGATTTTAGGTTATTTTGTAGTATTTGATCTTTTCGGCTATGTTAGGCATTTAGTATTTAAACTTCAGCACATCTTGAGTACACGTTAGGTAGTTGTTTATTGGTGTAATTGGGTCATAATTAATAAAAGGATAATATTATAGAACATTTAGCCTTAGAATTTATATTAAAAGGAAAAGTAATTTTCGAAGGGTAATGAAAGAATTTGAACCTTTAGAAAATTACATATCAAGCCCCCGAACCCATATCTCTAAAAATTGTAATAATATTTCCTTTCCTAGTTTAAAAGGTTAAAACTTAGGTGGCGACTCTATTCAGGTTTGTGTGGGTCAGTTAGGATAATTAAGCTTTAATTTTATAATTTCGGCTTAGTTATTCTAATTGCAAATCAAACCTTAAAGCCTTAAGCTCAACAATTAAGGGTTCAAAAACCACGCCCACAAAGCCCATGAACCGATGTAGAATAGAGCCCAAAGATCTTGTTATAAGTCTCCACCGACAATGTACATTGGTGAAGCATGGCCTAAATTACGCGAGCGACAACCAATGGCCAAAGCGGCTCATTTTGAAACAGTTGGAACGGAAGGACCGATGAGACTAACTCCATCTGGACTCCTTATTCCTCGACTGAAGAGGAGTGTAATTGTTCGCACACGGAAGAGGTCGACGTTGGAGGAAATTAAGGAAAATTTAGAAACAAATGGAAAAGTGGAGCATATTAGAAGCAAATCCCCCGTCGAGTTCTTGGTGATCTTTTGTCATGAAGCACTTAAGGCCAATTTCTTGGTTCATAAGAAATGAAACCATGAGGAGCCCCCCCCCCACCCCCCACCCCCCCCCCCCCCCCCCCCCCCCCCCCCCCCCCCCCCCCCCCCCCCCCCCCCCCCCCCCCCCCCCCCCCCCCCCAAGCATGGTGCGCAGCATTAATGAAGATGGTAGCTGAAAGATTCAAAAGTCTTATTGAGATTTAAAGTAATCCGTAGATTCCATCAGAGAATTTGGAAGTATTCCTGACGATCAAAACACAAACTTTCAAAATTATAAATGATAAGGTTAAGGTACTCTTTGATTGTAGATTAGCCATGGTGGATCGTGGAATTCTGGACTAATGACGTTAGCATGAGATACAGTGCTACGACCGTAGTCGATTGTAACATCTCATACTGGTAACTGTCCAATAACTTAGCTCTCAAACCATGCAGACTTGAAAACTAGTCACTTTAGGCCCTCAATCCTTGCTTGGGCTTAAAAGTGCAAGGCCTTGTTGCTGTAGTCAACCCATATGTATCCTTATAAACCATTCACATTACTACTCATATCCCGATGTGGGATGGGGGTATTACATACTCGCCCACCCAAAGAACGCGACGTCTTCATCGCAAGCCTAACATCCAAGTCCCATGGACCTCCTCGGTAGGTGTCGGGTAGATCATCCCGACACGGTCCTGAGTCAGCTCTGATACAATTTATAACACCCCATATGGGTAATTGTCTAACAACCTAGCTCTCAAACCATTAAGGCTTGAAAACTAGCCACTTTAGGCCCTCAATCCTCGCTTGGGCTTAAAAGTGGAAGGCCTTGTTGCTGTAGTCAACCCATATGTATCCTTATAAACCGTTCACATTACTACTCATATCCCGATGTGGGATGGGGGTATTACATAAATATTTTCCGCTGTGTTTTTATGGTAAACATTCACTACATATGCTTATAAAATATTCACTTCCCATTGGAATTAATATTATGGTCATTTTGTACCCTTAATCTTGTTTTTGTTTTGATTTTTATAAATTTGGACCTGTCCGAACGTCCGTCCGGACATCCATGTTCGGATAGGCCCAGAGAGTATTTTGTTTTTCATAGTATTAGTGTGTCCGAACATCTGTCCAAACTTACATGTTCGGACAACATACGAGGACGGATCTGAACTGTAAGTCTCGGCACATGTCCGAACTTACATGTTCGGACTAATGTTCGGGCAGACCTTGTTTCTCAGTTTTAAGCCTAGTTTGACATCTGTTTTAATCCCCATCTACGGTGTTGGATTCGTATCATTTTCTACTTTATAATGAGGCAAAATCCAAGGAGTTACATCGATAGTGACAAAAGCAGGGACACGCCACCGGTTTCCCCAGTAAAGCCGATGATCTTAGGACTCGGTGAAACCATCGCAAGGGTGGACACAGCATGTAATGAGTCACTGGTAGATCAACAATCATTAAACGGTTGGAAGATACAAGAACTTCCTCGATAGTAACAGAAGTAATGTCGCGCATGAGAACTGAGTGGAAAATTGGTAATGACTCTTTCTTGGGAAGCGGATACTATTATAGTGGTTTGGACGGCTACTCATTAACTCTCCAGGTTGGTGATCGTACGTGGCACTTTTTATTACCAGTGAGGATGAAGATCTTCAAACACTAGAGCCTTGTTTCTTTTTTATCTTGGAAGTGGTGCAAGTTAGCAACAGTCAGAAACAGCATATTCAAAGCAAAGGGGTAATTAATGAATATAATATGGAAAGTCCAAGGGCATTGACAGTCGTTGAGGGTTTTGCAAAAACAACTCTTGTCCAAGTGAAGTGCAAGAGACACTTTGTAGCGAGACCCAGCAGTGGCCCAAGTGGAGAACCCTCCCAAAAGACCGGTCCAATAGGAAGGAGAGCCACTAGCGTTTAAGAACCACTACCAAGCCCCGCCCACTCCCAATGTGGAGTGTTACATTGCCTTCCCCTTTGAGTCCCAACGCCCTCGTTGGCCCACTCTGGCTGCCCATCCGAGTGGCTTTCACTCTAGGCGGCTTCACTCTGCTTCTCAGGTAGCCCTTTCCTAGGTAGCCTTTCCCAGGTCGCTCCTTTCCAGGTCGCCCCTTCCGCGCGAGCGTTGGTACTCTCAATGAAAGCACCAATGTAGCGAGACCCAGCAGTGGCCAAGTGGAGAACCCTCCCAAAAGACCGGTCCATAGGAAGGAGAGCCACTAGCGCTTAAGAACCACTACCAAGCCCCACCCACTCCCAATGTGGGAGTGTTACACACTTGGGCCGTTAAGTACCAACGATAAGGATGTTTTTTCCCAAGCTTCGACCCATGTGTGTGCTTTTGACGATATAAGCCTTCTAGAGTCACAAATCAGTACCCAAATCAAAGAAGGTGAGCAGGAAAGTCCTATTACGGTTGAATCTTATAATCCAATTGAACAGTCATGTGGGGCAGCAGGAGATGAAAGGGTGTCATGTACATTGTTGTTTAAACAACTAAGAGGTATTTAACTTGAAGCTGTTTTGTCACCTGATATCCTAGAAATTAAAACAAAAAAATGCGGTGAGACTGAAGAAGTGGAGTTCCCAGATTTGAGTCTTGAGTATGTAAGAAGACTAGGTTGCTCCATTCCTTTCCCGGAATTGTCCGTACAAAACTATGCCCGTTCTCTGCGACACAGTGGATGAGTCCCCAAGAAGAGTAAACAAAAGACTGGGTGGAATATTAGGGATCCATGCCATATTGTTTTTATAAGTAGATGAAAGTTTAGCATAAGAAAGAGATCCATGACATATAAGGCTCAAGAAGGCCAGAGTAAGGGTAGTAGTAATCATCTTACTTGTTGAAAACAGATAATTTTTCTATGAACATATAGCGAGACCCGGTAATGGCCCAAGTGAAGAACCCTCCTAAAAGACATGTCCAATAGGAATGAGAGTCACCAATGCTTAAGAACCATGACCAAGCCCCACCCACTCCTGATGTGGGACTGTTACAGAATGCGTATCTCGACCGATTCTGAAAACGGGGTGTTTTAGGCATGTGAATGCCTATTATTTTGCCATATGGATTGAATAATCTCCCATAGAGTGCTAATTTGAGTGAGTTGGATGATATTATCAATAAGGCTTGTTAATTGAACTTATTTCAATTTTAGGTTGTGCCAAGTTGTTGGATGTTGCTGGAGATGATGTGTGTTAGGATTGCAGGTGAACGAAGAGAAAGAAGATTATTAATTAATAAAGGAAATAGCTCTTTATTGATGATAATGCTTTAGGGGAAAACCCAGCTCAACAACTAATGACAGCCTCTGTTTGTTTTTACATGTTATGAAACAGACCAAGACAATTAATATTAACAACACAGAATTAATGTGATAACTAGGACTAACGTTTACTAACTGAGAATCACTAATATCTAACGGACATAAATAATCACTATCTTAACACCCTCTCTCAAAGTTTACATCCGGAGGAGTGAACTTTGCCAATGAACTACCAATTACTTATGTGCTTGTTTCTATGTGTAATCAACCTTGTCGCACTTCTTTCATTCCCATTTGTTGAATGATAGTGTTGTAGTTCTCTCGGTTAGAGTTTTGGTCAATATATCTGCTAACTGCTGCAGTGAAGGGATGAACTAAACGTTGATGATGCCTTCTTTGATCTGCTGTCCGATGAAGTGACAGTCTACCTCAATATACTTTGTGCACTCGTGAAACATTGGGTTTCACGTGATATACATAGTAGACTGAGTATCAGACTGTAGTGGTATCAGGATTATCTCTTCAACTCCAAGTTCATGAAGTAGTCTTGAGAGCCAGCTAAGTTGAGCGGTGGCTTGCCTCATGGATCGATATTCCGCCTCTACTAATGATAGAGCTACACTACCCTTTTTCTTGGCCTTCCAAGAGACTGGTGATCCTCCTAGTTCCACATAATAACCACTTATAGATTTGTGTGTGTTAGGGCAACCTGTCCAATCTACATCATAATAGGCGATTAGTTTATAATTTTGCAGTTTATTAAACAACATCCCATATCCCATTGTTCCTTTAATATAGCGAAGGGTATGCAAAGCAGCTTTGTAATGTACATTGTGCGACACCTGTAAAAACTTACTGAGCATTTGAATTGTGAAACAAAGGTCAGGCCTAGTATGAGCTAAGAAGCCTATTTTACCTACAGGTTTTTTGTACAGTAAAGGATCTTTTAGTGCACTGCCCTGAATTTTTAATAGCTTGGTGTTTGATTCTAATAGAGCTGTAACAACTCTCATTTTCACAGTTAAACTCATGTATAAGATTTTCAGAGTATTGTTTCTGCACAACAATAATACCATCTATAGTGTGTATGAATTGTCTTCCAAGGAAGTAAGATATTTCTCCAAAATCTTTAATTTTGAACCTACTATGGAGTTGTTCCTGTATCTGTTGTATCATATCTAAATCATCTCCTATCAACAAGATGTCATGGACATACATAGCTAGGTAAACTGATTTCCCTTTTATGTTTTCTTAAAAACAAAGAATAATCATTCAAAGACTGCTGAAAATCAAAACTGTACAGAAAATCACTTAACTTCTCAGGCCATTGCCTAAAGGCTTGCTTTAAGCCAATATAGAGACTTTCTAAGTTTGCAAACTTGATTATTTTCACTAATGCTATATCCTAATAGCATTTGCATATACACTTCTTTTCTCAAGTCACCAAGGAGAAAAGCATTATTTATGTCAAGTTGGGTTATAATCCAATATCGTTTGCGGCTGATGGAAACTAAATCCCTAATGGTAGTGAACTTTACTTTGGGAGATAAAGTTTCTTGATAATCAATGCCATACTTTTGTGTATAACCTTGTAAAACTAGCCTAGCTTTATGTCTTTCAAGAGTACCATCAGCTTTGTATTTTAGTTTGTAAACCCATTTACAACCTATTGGTTTCTTGCCACTTGGTAATTCTATAGTTTCCTAAGTCCTATTTCTCTCCAGTGCTATAAAATCTCCCTTCATAGCCACTATCTAGTTCTTATCCTTAATTGCCTCATAGTAATAAGAAGGTTTATTTTTTTTACTAACATAAACAACAAAACAATTTGGCAAGGAATTGATATCAGGTGTACTCACTTTTATTGTTTTCATGGTAACATCATTGAGCATAGGCAGTAACTTTCATCAAATGTGGCATTTTTCTTCAGGATTTGATAAGTGTGAAATTTGTATGATTTTATAGGTGCTAAATTCTTATTTTATGCAACTTTTTATGCACTTTCTCACACTTATTCTATGCTTTCAAGGTCCTTACTTTGGGAGAGAACTGATGCCAATTTGTATGTCAAAAGCAGAAAATGATTACTGGAATGCATAGATCTTCTCACGAGCTCTCTAACGCCGCAAACGGGGAACAAATCGGAGCTCAAACGATGACTCTAGACTTTATCGAAGTAGGGTCCGGTACAACGTTCATTATATATATTTTATGATATTGCCGCAAGGAAAGAAAAAAAAGAAGATGGAAAAAAATGGGGCAAGTAGAAAGGGAGTGAGACGCGCAGGTAACTCTAGAGTCTTCCAATAGCTATTGATGGATGAAGTTAATTGAATAAAGAGACTCCATATTGCGTCCAAGAGTTATTGATGGTTGAAGATAATTGAATAAAGGAAGTTAAAGGAATTGGAAGGTCTTTATTTATTACAAAAAACTGAAGAAAATTGAAAATAAGATTATCAATGGACAGGTAAATAGTCTGATCTAAACTATAAATATGGAAGACTTTGGATGAAATACCCTGAACTTAAATATAGGGATTAAAATTAATCTAATACTTATTTAAGGGCCTAATGACGCCTAAGTAATATTGGTAAGGAAAAATAAATCCAAAAGAAATAAAGAAACGCTTAAAAAGCGTAAAACGCTAAATAAGCGTTAACAACCATAGGAGGTATGAGACCTCGGTTAGCGTAATATAAGGATTCGAAAGGCTTAATTGAGTCTAAATAAATATTAGGGAACAAATCCCGAAGAAAACGGATCCTCAAAATGGATTAAAAACACTAATGAACATTAAAGCGCGTTTTTGAGGTAACCGGGAAAACGTGACTTTAAGCGTGTCAAATAGACTCGTAACAATTTTGGTCAACTAAATAGTCATTAATAAATATTAGTGAAGCTTTAGAACCAATAAAATCAATAAAACAAGAAATTAGTAAAAACTGTCAAAAACGGGAAGTTGTGGGGTAGAAACATAAATAACCCAAATGAGTGTGTCCAATATTGTAAATAAAGTTTTACAAACCCACATGGGCTGTGTGTGTGTCCGATTTTGAGCCCCACTCACACCCCTAAATTCCCTTCTTATGAGCAAAAGGACAAAACAAATCAAAATCGAAAAGTAACTACTTTACTCACTCACCACTCTCTCTCCTCTATTCTACTCTCTCACTCACGTACACACTCACCTTCCTCCTCTCTATTTCTTCCTCCTTCAGCCGACCGCAATGGAGAAATGAGAGAACTCACACCATACTCCACTTCTATCCTCTTGTTGTAACACCCCAACCCGAAATCCAATAACCTGAACGGCGATCACTCCCAAATAAAATACAACTGCAGCGGAAATAAATACAACAACCGGGCGGTATTACAATGCCGTTGGCCACCCTTGTGACCAACAAGGCTAACTCCAAATACAATCTCCAAAAGTCACGGTCTGAATATGAATACAATCCGAGATACTAGGAATCAAACTCAAATGTAAAATACTTAAGTAAAAACAAATATCTAGAAGAAGACTCCCATAGCTTGAATCTACCCCACCTACACTCGGTGTGGTAATCTTCTCAACTTCAGGTACCTGAAAAATGGGGGTGCCCCCAAAGGGGCTCAGCAAACAATGCTGGTATGGAAAACGTGCAGCCCATCGTCTACCGGGCCACACCAACTACTTTGTCGAATACATGCAGTTCATTTTTATAAAGCTGTAAACACATAGTAGGATAATAACAAGTATCCATACAAGGACAATAATGTCACATAGAACAAGACTTCAGAAGGTCAAGTTAGCTGAACAGTAATCTTTAATGATAGTCGGGTCCACACAATGGGACTGACAGGTATAACTGAATATCTCAAATAGTGAAGGTATAGTGACCTCGTTAAGATTGAAAGGTTGGGAAACTAGTCCCTCAGAAGAAACGTAGTTAACTCCTGTACTGAGAAATGTGGGAATCAACCCTCGAGAGGAATGAAGTCTCCTCTCCACTGAACTGTTGGGAATTGAACCCTCGAGAGGAATAAAGTCTTCCTCTCCACTGAAATGTTCCGTCGCGACGTATAACTGAATAGGAGACGACCTGAGACAGGTACAACTCCTGTAGCATGCATGGCCAGATCCAACTGGGCTCCTCGTTCTCGTAGTATAGAATTGTTAAGTGTCATATAAAGACGTTAAACAAGAACACAATGTGTATTGTCAATTATCACGTTTAGGATAATGACGTTTGTTATAAAGTGAAGTTAGTGAGAGACTTGAGTACAAGTCCTCGGTATACTGAAACGCAGGTATTTAATCCACTGGTATAGTAGTGTTTGTATGCGTGGGACATACACGTTGTAGTTAGCATCATTCACGCACAAAAAATACAACAGTGCACAAGAGTAAACAACATTTTACATTAATTATCTTGGTCGTTATTCAAACAACAGATAGCACACAAGCCGGTGTAATCCGGTAGAAAACAGGTTGCAAGAATCCCATACCGTTCACCGTAGACTGTACTTGTTTTAATTCCCGGTCAACGTCTGGTCAAACAAGTCCTAGAATAGGATTAACTGAGAGGGTTAATTTATGTTACCCTTATATAAAATTCTATTGGATTTTAAAATCTCGTATTTGTTATTTCATGTGAGGTTTATTTCTTTTAATTACCTCATGATTTCATGTACAACTTATTTGTTATTCCTTGATTTATTTATAAATCCTTTAATGTACATGTAAGTATTATTTATTCATGTACTATTTGTTGTTTATTTTGATTGTCTAGGTGACATAACAACTTATAATTCTTAACTATATTTATATGTCATACATGGACATAATATTCTTATAGTTTTTATTATTCCTCCTTTAACCATAATTATAATTATTGGTTACCTTTAATTTCCTTATAACTATATAAGTCATAGTTTCATCTTCATAATTCCTTTAATCAAAATTCTTTCTTCTAATTCCTCCAAATATCCATATAGGACCTATATTTATTTAAATCTAAATTCTTACCCTTATATTTCGGTTATTTACAAACAACCACATTAATTCATAAACTTTATTTAAATTCTAATCTCATATATATAGTTTTAATTCCTTATTTAATTAAATCACAAAACTACCATTAATATTTTGGTATATACTTTTAAATATTGTAACTTTTGAAAATTACAACTTAGCCCCTCCAATTCTCGGCCTAATATATATATTTCTTATAATTGCAATTTAGCCACAAAATCTTATAATCTTTACATAATGCCTTATAAACTATAGTTTTAATTTTAATTCTCCATAAATGCCGAATATATATATATAATTCTTAAATTACCAAACTAACCCCAAAGTAATTCGGCTTTGTCATTTATTTTTCCTTAATTACATTTTCATCCCAAAACTTTATAATAGTTCTTAATAACTTATAAACTATAGTTAAATATTTAATTCCTCAAAATTTCGAAGTGAACCTAATAATTCTCTTAATTATGAATTCGCCCACTAATAAGTTCCAAACTTTCATAACAACTTTTATAAATTACATAATAGCCCAAAACTTTATAAAAGTTATTTTAACACTTGTTTAAATTATCTAAAATTCATAAACTTAATTCCTAACCTTATATTATATCATAATTACACCAAACACCTTAACTCTCGGCTTTCACAATAATCACCAAACTTTGTAAAAATTACATTTAAGCCACATAACTTAATTAATTAGCCATTTAAGCACTAATAAAATATTTTTAACTCACCAAACTTTGTAGTATAAGTTTATATACATAAGTAGCTCATAAAAATCTATTTTTCACTTAGACAATTCGGCCATAATTAAATAGTACCATATAGTATAAAAGTGGATTTATATGTCATAATAAATATACATAAATTCATATGAGTCATAACTCATGTAAAAATTATTGTAATGTCTTATATTGATTCTTAGCTCAAAATAAAGTATTTTTGCCCTTGACATTTCGGCTTAATTTATTGTAACATAAATAAATTTTGTGACACAAAAATGTGTCTTAAGGTAAATATTTTCCATATATGTTATAGATATTTTTGGCATATAATACCATATAGTTTCGGTTTTAATTAACCTAGGAGATGTACATAATTTTTGTATAATTTTTAGAAGCTTAACAAAGCTTATAACATAAAGATTTACTTAGTAAACTTACTTCTTAACAAAGGTGGTTAAGTGCTTGAACTCTTCTTGAATCTCCAAGCTTTCTCCAATGAAATTTTGATGCTCCACTTCGGTTATATGCAAGTGGTGAAGGAGTTTAGGAGTTAGATCTTCAATAAAGATCTTAAGTAGATTTGTAAGTAGTTTTACAAGAATTTACCTTAAGCTTTTCTCCTTATAATTTCGGCTCACTTAAGGTGGATGAAGAACAATTTCCTTCATGAAAATGAAGAAGAAAAGACCTTAGAAGAAGATAGAAATCGGTTACACAATAAAATGTGCTTTAAGGATTTTCAAGCTTGAAAACTACCTTAAGATAACCTTGAGATGCTCCTTGGTTTAATGTTGGTTTGGACAACCTCCTTGGAACTAGTTGATGTCGAATGCTATGGTGTGCTAGGAAGAGTTTTGCTTCAAGGCTTGACAAGAAATGCTAGGAAATTACCTTAAAGATGAAGATAGAAGTTAAAACTCCATTAATGGACTTAAGAGCTTCAAAGGAAGAAGATGAAGCTAGAAGAGAGAGGAGGAGCCTTACCAATTCGTGATGAAGTGTGCAAGGAGGAAATGAGACTAAGCTCACGTAAGAAGAGAATGCATTTGGAATTTGATTTTTGTTTTGTTAATTTTTAATGTCAAATGACTATTCTTTTCCTTAGTTTATTACATGAGTTATTGGCTCAATAAATGCCCTTCTTTCCAGCATATATCGGCCATAATGGACAAGGCAAGGTGGAGAAATAATTGTGAGCTAGAAGACAAGGTAAGAAAAGTAAGTTTATTCTTTTGATTTTTCTAATTTGTGCTTGTCTTCTTCTCTCTTGTAGGTGGACGACCAA